>JAMPIV010005879.1:0-136258 GCA_024509875.1 Oreohelix idahoensis | reverse complement strand
GGCTTCGAGGGTAGCAAGATAGGCCTTTCGGTAAATGCTAAACTAATTTTAGATCATGTGCCGTCTAGACATTATACTCTATAATGTTTTATCTAATTTATCGATTGTATTGAGGATATCACTACAATCATCACCATCAACCTTTAGCTCCCCAAGGAGCATAGCCCTTCAATAAACGTATACCAAGTCTTCCTGTCCCGTGCCATCAACTCAAGGTCTTCCCATGTCTCCTGCGTTCCTTTCATGTCTGTCTTAAATGTCTGAAATTCTCTTCTGCTACATTACATACTTTATTTATTCTGTTTAGGTATTATAAATATGATACTGTAAAAGGAGTATATAATCTTTGTTGAGACACCCTATAGATGACTTTAATATGCAGTTTCTTTTTTTTTTTTAGTGTGAGTAGTTACAGTTTCACAACTGGATATCGTTATGTTTTAAAACATAATTTGGTGATTTTATCTCTTGCACTTAGTATTGGACTTGATGATACGCCATTACAAGCAGGGCCGGATTAAGCCAAGAAGGGCCTCTAGGCTTTTTGGTGGCTCACCTTAAATTAATAAGCAATAATTTTAATATTTTTTTCCCAACCCTTAGCATTATTGTTTTAACTTATGCACGGGCCCCCAATAGCTCCGGGCTCTAAGGCTTCAGCCTACTTAGCCTAATGGATAATCCGGCCCTGACTACAAGATGTAGCGTCATACGTATACCTTTGCAATAATTTAGACACTGTTAGATGGACAGACAATGCTATCAAAATAAGAATACAAAAGGCTAGAGGGGCTTTCATTGCATTGAGAAAGTATAGAGATCAAAAGAAATTTATTCCAACACAAAAATCAGAATCTTCAATTAAATTGTTAAGGCAGTCAAATTGTATGGCTCTGAAACATTGATAACAACAAAAAAACAACAACCAAAAAGCTACAGACTTTCATTAATGCGTAGAATAGAACGTTTTAAGTGGTATGACAAGATCACTAATGTGGAACTGATGACAAGATCACTAAGGTGGAAATGATGACAAGATCACAAATGTGGAACTGATGACAAGATCACTAATGTGGAACTGATGACAAGATCACTAATGTGGAACTGATGACAAGATCACTAATGTGGATCTGATGACAAGATCACTAATGTGGATCTGATGACAAGATCCCTAATGTGGAACTGATGACAAGATCACTAATGTGGAACTGATGACAAGATCACTAATGTGGAACTGATGACAAGATCACTAATGGGAAACTGATGACAAGATCACTAATGTGGAACTGATGACAAGATCACTAATGGGGAACTGATGACAAGGTCACTAATGTGGAACTGATGACAAGATCACTAATGTGGAACTGATGACAAGATCACTAATGTGGAACTGATGACAAGATCACTAATGTGGAACTGATGACAAGATCACTAAAGTGGAACTGATGACAAGATCACTAATGTGGAACTGATGACAAGATCACTAATGTGGAACTGATGACAAGATCACTAATGTGGAACTGATGACAAGATCACTAATGTGGAACTGATGAAAAGATCACTAATGTGGAACTGATGACAAGATCACTAATGTGGAACTGATGACAAGATCACTAATGTGGAACTGATGACAAGATCACTAATGTGGAACTGATGACAAGATCACTAATGTGGAACTGATGACAAGATCACTAATGTGGAACTGATGACAAGATCACTAATGTGGAACTGATGACAAGATCACTAATGTGGAACTGATGACAAGATCACTAATGTGGAACTGATGACAAGATCATTAATGTGGAACTGATGACAAGATCATTAATGTGGAACTGATGACAAGATCACTAATGTGGAACTGATGACAAGATCACTAATGTGGAACTGATGACAAGATCACTAATGTGAAACTGATGACAAGATCACTAATGTGGAACTGATGACAAGATCACTAATGTGGAACTGATGACAAGGTCACTAATGTGGAACTGATGACAAGATCACTAATGTGGAACTGATGACAAGATCACTAATGTGGAACTGATGACAAGATCACTAATGTGGAACTGATGACAAGATCACTAATGTGGAACTGATGACAAGATCACTAATGTGGAACTGATGACAAGATCACTAATGTGGAACTGATGACAAGGTCACTAATGTAGAACTGATGACAAGATCACTAATGTGGAACTGATGACAAGATCACTAATGTGGAACTGATGACAAGATCACTAATGTGGAACATGACAAGATCACTAATGTGGAACTGATGACAAGATCACTAATGTGGAACTGATGACAAGATCACTAATGTGGAACTGATGACAAGATCACTAATGTGGAACTGATGACAAGATCACTAATGTGGAACTGATGACAAGATCACTAATGTGGAACTGATGACAAGATCACTAATGTGGAACTGATGACAAGGTCACTAATGTGGAACTGATGACAAGATCATTAATGTGGAACTGATGACAAGATCACTAATGTGGAACTGATGACAAGATCACTAATGTGGAACTGATGACAAGATCAAAGCAAGTGCCATGGAAAGACCTTGAGTTCATGGCACGGGACAGGGGCATATGGCATAAGTTTGTTGAAGGCCTATGATCCTTGGGGAGCTGAAGGATGCTGATGATGATGATGGTCTATCTCTTGCTGAAGCTCAAGTTCAACAGCTAACGTCATGTATGTTTAGCACATTATCAACTTCATCATGTATGTTTAGCACATTATCAACTTCATCATGTATCATACCTACTATACATCAAATATCAAATAATAATTTACACCAGTGGTTCTCAAAGTGGGCCATGTGAGCCAGTTCTCAGTGTGGGGGGAGGGGGGCATGAGATATATCTAGGGGGCCACAGTGAGATGGTAAAGTACCTTTTTTCCAGCTAACAGCGACAATGAGTGGGGCCACAGAGGTAAATTAGGCTCACGAGGGGGGGGGGGGGCATGGAAAAAAAACGTTGAGAACCCCTGATTTACATAAATCCTATACTTTTCATGCATGCACATTATCTTCTTTATTTTCATTGTCTTCTTATTTCTAGTTTTTCCATTGTTTGATATTGTTCGTTGAATGCTGTTGTTTTTCTGTTTTGTGTTGTATTGTTTCATCTTTATTTTGCTTTCAGTTAAATCTGTTCCTGCTTTTTCCTTATAGCTCTGCATTCAGAAAGAAAAACAAAATTCAGTTACAGTCGTAACTACCAGATCCGTGACACATTTTATCAAACTGAAAACCCGTTACTTCCAGGAACATGTTGACGCAGAAACAGATCTGTTTGGTTATATTATCTTAAGTGTTGTGATAGACTGCGATAGTCATAAACAATGCCGCATAACTGACCTACTTCTGCATTAATAATTTCAAACTGCTCGCTTACACACTTTTTGAAGACGCTTTCTTTTCAAGACTAGATAAATCACTTTCTGGGTTGTTATTTATTTATTTATTTTCGGACAGTACACTCAAGTAATGGGAGTCTCATATCATATACTACCGTAGGGGAGTGAAGTGTTAGAGACTTAACTATACTAAAAATCAGCTTTCTTGGGTGGGGGATGACTAGTATCCTTCGTCGCTATCTCTGACTTCCCTAAGTCAGGAGCAGAGTCTGATTCCCATTTACAGCTGGATAGACTTGAGCGTGACGCTACCTGGCTTCCAACCCGGTAATTTTGGCTAGAGAATAGAGCGCTCTAATTACCTGCCACTCAACGCTAAGTACACTCAGACAAACTCTTAACATTTACTTCGAACTTATGAGGATGTTGTCTGCAATCAGCCTTTTTGTACATTTCGTTTCTTCTTCTTCTTCTTCCTCGTTCGCCTTCAGACTTCCACATTTATGACTCTAATAAAGGCATGTAAAGTTTCTCTTCTTCTTTCCACTCTGTAAAGTGTCAGTCTGTGTGCTCTGTAAGGAAGAGTGGTGTGTTGTTGAGATCAGGCATGCTCCAGTCTACCCAGCTGTAAATGGGTAACTCACCCTAGTCCTGAGTTAGGGAAGGCAAAGGCTCCAGGGGAAGCAGGCCCTAAACTTGGTCACTCCAACCGACGCAGGATGGTGTATGTATGAAGTAGAAGTGTAGAGTGTGATTACCGCGAATGGTGTACTGTTCGTGTGCTGACCAATATAACCACTCATACACATGTGTCTACAAGGCACCAATGCAGACTGCTGGAATCTTTGTTTACTCAATTTATTCAGACGTACACACACTGGGACATACGAGTACATCATGGTATGTTGACATATCAATTTGTAGGTATACATAGCAGATCTGAAGTCATGACACATTCAGAAATAATGGGCAGTACATCAAAAGTTCAATGTCATGATATATTATGGCCGCATCCCCCTATCTGACTAAACGCGTCAGTGAAGGCAGATCGGTAAATAACTAAGGTTACTTGACGTCCATAGTTTGTAGCATATATTATGAAACCACGAAAGAGGGGGTTTCTAGCAAGATTGAGATCTCCCTGTCACTGTCCGATAATAGGATAAATAATCTGTTCTCTTGGCAGTGATCAAAACATATGATGACCGAAATCTAACATGGCCGCCTCCCTGAGTTGTCGTTCACTCATTCATAGGAAGGAGAATATAAGCCAGAGTTAATTTATAATGGGTATATAAATGATTTCATAAATGTTCCCATACAGCTCTACGATGATCGGTTAATTCACGTAGCCATAACCGCTGTAGGAAAGTCTGTCATCTTTGTCGATACAAAACACGACCCTAGCGATACGAAGCACAATGTTCCATCTAGGTCGAATCGACATGAGATCATCAAAATAGGGTCTGGCAGTACATGGAGTCCGAATTATACATTGTACCGTACCTTAGGAGAGTCTCTAACATAAACTATAGTAGAGATACCATCTCCTTTAGAAGAAAACCACTTCCTGAATTATATTTCCTTAACAATCTACCAGCCTTTTGAAAAGTGCGTACCAGCCATTATCACGGTACATCGGAACTCATCACGACTTGTCAAGACAACTCATACTTCCGCTAGACCGGAATAATAAGAATCTAGTCCCGCCTACCCATCCAAAATATACAATATAGGACTGATTCTACTTGTACTAATAATATGTAATACATATGAATTCAGGCCATAAACATAATAAGCAAATTAATATATTTTCTGGCCCTAAAAAATAAGTACAAACGTAAGAGCAATCCATGCGCCGGATCAATATCAAGAACGATTACTCCTATAATCAAAAGTGTGAATCAAACATGGATTCTCTCGCTTTTACCATAGACAGCATTTTCATACACAAATGAATGAATGTCTATATTTTTTCCATATTAAATAGCCATATCGATTTTTGTAATATGTGCGTCAAAATATGCACGCAACAGATTACCACACCCCTCGGGGAAAAAAAATGGTACTTTTTTTTTGGAAATACATCTAGGAGCAACATACAATAGGCTCACAACGCACCAATAACAATGCGCAGATGATAAGCATAAGTTTTATGACCTTAGAGAAGGTACTTCTCTAAGTATTAATATTTCCAGAGAGGTGTCACCAACGCATACTACAATATTAGCAATGACACAATTTCCACATTAGTTTATACATAAATTTCATCTAACATATCTTAACATCATGATCATCAAAGACGAAAAACATTGAAAGATCAGCGGTGAATAAATATCAATGAACCGCTAAGTAGTGTTACAATCAATATATGATATATTACATATGTGTACACATTTCAACATAGGAACAACTGTATCAAAGTTGTATAACAGTTATGAATCATGTGGGCATCTAGACAAAATATCTGCCATCACATTTTCTGACCCACGGATAGCTCGCACCGAAAAATGAAATGGCTGTAGAGCAATCGCATATCGTGTTGATCTCGCGCTCTTCAGATTTTTACTCTGAATAGCCGTAAGAGCTTTCTGGTCAGTTTCCACAATGAAATGCGCGCCCAGAAGAAATCTTTGCAGTTTAAGGATTGACCAAACCATAGCCAATAATTCACGGTCTAGGACCGAGTAATTCTTCTCTGCGGCATTTAATTTCCGAGAAATATACATCACAGGATGCAGAGTTCCAGAGTACTCTTGCATTAGTGCAGCTCCAATCCCGGTGGATGAAGCGTCACTACGAATAATAAATGTCTTATCCTTAGAAGGCAATACTAGGATATGTGAAGTAGAAAACATAGTTTTAACCTTATCCAAAGAGGATTGACATTCTTGAGTCCAATGGACTACATTAGGAGACCCTTTCTTTAGCAAGGAAGAAAGAGGTGACATAATGGAGGACAGATTCGGAATGAATCGTCCATAAAATTGTATTAGACCTAAGAGACTTCGCACTTGCTTTTTAGTCTTAGGAATAGAAATGTTAAGTATCTTACTTGTATTATGATCTTCTGTTTTTAGGAACCCATGACCAACACGGTGTCCTAAGAAAGATATTTCGCTAAAACCAATACATGCTTTCGATGGTTTCGCTGTCAGGTTATGCTCGCGTAAGATAGACAATAGTTCATTTATACCATTAAAGTGATCGTTCCAAGTATCACTGAAAAGACAGATGTCATCAAGATACGCAATGACATCTGAGCGATGAGATAGGATTCGACGCATCATGCGTACAAATGTTGCAGGGGCGTTCATAAGACCGAAAGGCATGAAAATCCATTGGAATAGACCCCTAGGCGTCGAAAAAGCAGTAAACGGTTTGGCGTGTTCGGATAGTGGAACTTGCCAATATCCCTTAGACAAATCGAGTTTAGTAAAGAAGTGAGAATTCGATAGTCTCGTAAGTAGCTCTTCTAGTAAAGGCATAGGTTCAGCATCGAATTTAGTCACTTGATTCAATTTGCGATAATCCACGCAAAGACGTATGTTATTGTCTTTTTTTCGTACTATAACCATCGGCGAAGAATATGCTGATGTGGATGGTTCAATAATTTTTAACTCTATCATCTCATCTAACTCTTTCTCTACCTGTGCTTGAAAATGTATCGGGATAGGATACGGTCTGACTCTTATAGGACTATGGTCAGTAAGAATAATGTCATGTTGAATGACATCAGTTTGACCAGGAATGTCAGTAAGGACATCCTGAAATTGTTCTAACATAGTAGAAACTTGTTTCTGCTCTCCTGGAGATAATTCTGGAGAAATTGCAACATCTTTCCATGATTCATTAGAGTGAAGAGGAATCATTGGAAAAGGTAAATTTACATCCGAGAAACTCGTTTCCTCATCCTGTATTACTGACAGAGATGAGTACTGTCCATGTTGGACTGGAAAATCGTCCGTTGCCTGGAAAACAGGTTGTAAATAATCAGGACGTTCATGGAATTCCGTGAGCATGTTGATGTGGAAGGTTTTACGCTTCCCGTCAATATCGACGATATAGTCAACATCGGAAACTGTTGATATTATATCGTACGGACCTTTCCAAGAAATGAGAAGTCTATTTTCCCTACAAGGTAGCAAGACAAATGCTTTGTCACCTGGACAAAGTTGTCGCAAACATCTCTTTTTATTGGCACATTCCCTTGCCTTCTGTTTCGCAAATTCAGAAGAAGCAGTTGCCAATTTGCATGCTTCAATAATCTTGTGTCTAAGTGCGATGACATATTCATAAGAGGATTTTGTGTCATCGACAATATTATCAGCAGTTATAAGATCATGAAGTAAGGACATAGGACCTCGCGGTTTCACGCCAAAGACAAGTTCAAAGGGAGAAAATCCTGTATGTTCGTTGGCGACCTCTCTATATGCAAAGAGAGCCGCGGGTAAAACCCTATCCCAATCCTGAGGATGATCTTCTGTTATCTTACCTAGTAGGTTTTTCAGAGTTCTATTCAAACGTTCCACCATCCCATTGGACATAGGATGATAAATACTACTCAGCGATCTCTCTATCTTCAGAGTCGACATTACTTGAGACATGGTATCCGATATGAGTTGGGTACCATGGTCGGATAATATTTCTGCTGGAAACCCCAGACGAGAAAATATTAACCAAAGAGCATCTGCGACATCAGCAGTAGTTATGCTCTTTAGAGGAACAGCCTCCGGCCAACGTGTGCACATATCAACACACGTCAAAATAAATTGGTGTCCTCTAGCAGACTTTATCTTAAATGGACCAATGATGTCTATCGCTATTTTTTGAAATGGCCGAATTGGAATGTCTGCAGCCTGAATAGGTGCATCATGGCGTGGACCTCTGGATTTAATCTCTTGACATACTTTACAGGATCGACAATAGATTCGTATGTCCTTATTCACAGCAGGCCAAAAGAAAGATTGAAGAACTCTAGCTTTAGTACGGGAAAAACCCATATGTCCA
This sequence comes from Oreohelix idahoensis, assembly GCA_024509875.1. Taxonomy (NCBI): domain Eukaryota; kingdom Metazoa; phylum Mollusca; class Gastropoda; order Stylommatophora; family Oreohelicidae; genus Oreohelix; species Oreohelix idahoensis. The sequence continues at coordinate 127,876 of JAMPIV010005879.1, read as the reverse complement.
GCACACTGCGAATCATGAGCGTGCTGTAGGATTTTAACTCTCATATTTTTAGGCACAAGGATTTGAGAATGAATGGACTTAGCGGAGTCTTGTACCATACGTACAAGTACGCCATTCTTCATCGTAATCCAAGATTTACGATTAGTATCCTTATTCGGATCACCTTTTGTTGCCAGAGTAAAGAATTTCTTTAGAGTAGGATCATCTTCCTGCTGTTTGATAAAGGAATCGTGGGAAATCTCCAAGGGATCATCTTGGATCTGCGCATCATTATCTTCAGAATGTGAAGATTGTGGCATATTAAGAGCTTGAGCCCTAGTGATTACTGCATTAGCAGATTGCATATTAACATTTTCCCAATTAGAAATTTGCTGTGGAGTGCATTCTTTCACTCCATGAATGCGACCGATGATAAGATCAGCGATCGGATTCGGCAAGAGACATGCTTGCACCTCTCCTGTAAAGAAAGGCGTAGCAATATTGATAATGGCAGTGGAGTACTTCTCCAGTGTGCCACCAAATGTTACACATTTGACTATATTGCCTGTAGCTCGAGAAGGATTTACGAGTGATTGCCTCACTCCAATGGTAGTGCACCCCGAATCGAAAAGAATTGATACCGGAGTACCATCTATTAGGCCCCTATTAAAGACAAGAACACCCCTTCCATTATGCGCAATTGACGCATGGAGAGCGGGAAGCGGGTGACCGCAGCTTAAAGTAGACACTGTGGTTGGATCGAATAATGTTTTGCATTGCGAACACTCAGATGCTCTAGCAAAATCGAAAGCGGAATTTGCTACACTGTTGGAGTCTTTTTTATCATTATTCTGATTATCGGTGTCGTGGAACTCCTGTTGTGCAGAGTTAGCCTGGTAATACGATTTACCATGTCTTTTGTGTTGTGATCTACCTCGGTTATAATTGTCTCTATAATTATTATTGCCTCTGTTATAACCCTATTTGGGTTTGAATCATAATATTCATGATCATAATCATCATGCTCGTTATATTGAGTATCCCTGTAATATTGTTTCTTTTGTCTCCATGAAGCACTTGGGTAGTTCCTATAGCTACTCCCTTTCCGAGAATTTCTAACATTATGGGTACCCCTCGCGTGTCGAGGACTATCAGCCCGATTCCAGTTCTTCGAAGAAGAACCCTGATTTGAGTGGTTATCTTGGTTTTGATACTTATTCCAATTAACCTTTTTATCAAATTTATTTTTAGCTCCTTGGAATTTGTGTGAGTAATTCTGATTATATTCTGTTGCCGAAGCAACTGGCATACTCTCTTTAATGTTAGAGTTACTAAGAATCATGTCAGGGTGTGCCGTGGCATACTGGTCACAATATTCTTCCATTTGCTTTATTGTACCAGGTTTACGCTCATGTAAGAACTCTAGGAATGATTTATTTACAGAAGACATGACCTTGTCTCTTAGCAATAAATCCGTAAGACCATCAAATGTTTTCTCTGTTTTGGATAATTCAATCCATCGTGAAAGTGTAATTCGTGCTTTTGAGATGAAATCTGAGAATTCTATACCTACCTCAGGTCTCATTGTTTTAAACAAAAGACGATAACCTTCTTCAGACAGCTGATATCTCTTTATCAAAGCTGCCCTAACAGCATCATAATTATCTTTGCCGGCCTCTTCAACAAAATATAACTTACTCAGAGACTCCCCTTTTAGATTTTCAGACAACTGATTCACATACTGTGATTTGTCAACATTATGAGATCGACAAGCCCGTTCAAATCTAGAAAGCCAAAATGTTATGTCATCACTGGTAGGGTTTAAACGCTGGTACCTTGACCTTGTACACAAAGGGTTTACCATTACCACCAGATGCCTGATTAACATTACTCATACATGTCAATTTTAATTTCTCTAATTCAAACTCATGTTCTCTTATTGCTTTTCTCTCTTCAGCTTCTCTATCTAATCTTCTCTGTTCTGCAGCAGCAGCAGCTTCTAATTTTTTCTGTTCTGCAGCAGCAGCAACTTCTAATTTTTTCTGTTCTGCAGCAGCAGCAACTTCTAATTTTTTCTGTTCTGCAGCAGCAGCAACTTCTAATTTTTTCTGCTCTGCATCAGCTTCTAATTTCTTCTGTTCTGCCTCAAATCTCCTTTCCTCCACTTGCATCTGCAATTTCTTAAGTTCAGCAGCAGTATCAGCTTCTTTTTCTAATCTTTTTTCCTCAGCTAGAGCTTTCCTTTCTTCTGCAGCAGCTTTTTTTTCTTCTATTTGAAGTTTTTTCTCCTCAGCCGTGCTTTTTTTTCCTCAGCAGCAGCTTTTCTTTCTTCAACAGCAGCAGCAATTTTTTTCTCTTCTGCAGCTAATGCTTTGTCATATTGAGCAACAGTCCATTGTTCTAAGTCTTTTCCAGTCTTATCAAGAGATTTTCCTTGTGCAATGAAATAATCTAATGTAGACATATTGTCTTCTTAAATCAGAAACCTGAAAAAGTAAATAAATTACCCTCTTTCACGTTAATGAGAGACAAGTCTATACCATAGACTTAGTCTTAGTCCAAACTTGTATGGTTTATAATAACCAATGATAACTTGAGTACCTGTGGACAACAATAACTGTATCTCAAATACTGTGGGGACAAGCCTTACAAAGGTCTTGTATACCTCAATGTAATCAAAGATCACTTGAGTACCTGTGGAAAAAATATTTCCCTTTACCAATCACTTTGGGAGACAAGCCTTACAAAGGTCTTGTACATTTTGTTTTATAACAATAACAATCATAAAGTACTGATCTGTACTATACTATCAGTGTATACCACTATACGTCATATGTCAACTAAAGACATTACAAAGGACAAACAAGAAAAGACAATATGAACACATTTGCAGAGATCAAATTAAATTAAATAGGAGAAATGAAAAAAATTATCACAGAAACCGTGATGATAACTGCAATAATAACAAGACAAATAACGCCACAGTGTATAAACATAAGGGTGTAAAGAAATCAAAAATAGAAAAGATGAGACCTACAATTATACAAACAAATCAAACAAAACTAAGGAACACAAAATTATTAACAAAAACAACGAAGAAAAGAACACCTCATCACAACTAACAGAAATAGCAGCAAATTGTTGCTAACAAATTTCCAATTAAGAAAATGTGTACCTATAGAATACTAGTCCAGACTAATGTCACTCGGCATACCTTGTACTAGTCACACAGAACATAAACTAATTTAATACATAACAAATAACATGTAAGCATAAATAGCATATAGCATACAACATAATTTATGTCATGAATGGAATGTGTTGCAGGTATAGTGTTGTAAAGCAGGCACAGTTTATTTTAATACTAATAACTTGCCACTTTATTGAGTAATAGATTTAATTCTAAACTATTACACTGTCAATTTTTCTCTGTTGAGCATATGAAGATCCAACGATGAACTATGCACTTTATGATCAACAACACTGTGATTCTTCTGTACGTTGAGAAATGTCAACAATACTGCTCCAGATATTTTCTACACTTGATACCACTGTCCTGTGTAATACTGTCTGTACAGCGAAAAACTGTCAACAAGCGCTGACCTAGATACAGCATCCTATCGGTAATACAGGTCAAGCTGACATCGACTGTATAGCTGTCCTACTGGTGTTGATGTGTTCAAACAAATGTTCTTTCAGCTGTAAACTGTGATTCTCAACACAAAACTGCGTAAGCTGGACCCAGGAATCTGGCTCGCCACTGTAAAGTTTCTCTTCTTCTTTCCACTCTGTAAAGTGTCAGTCTGTGTGCTCTGTAAGGAAGAGTGGTGTGTTGTTGAGATTAGGCATGCTCCAGTCTACCCAGCTGTAAATGGGTAACTCACCCTAGTCCTGAGTTAGGGAAGGCAAAGGCTCCAGGGGAAGCAGGCCCTAAACTTGGTCACTCCAACCGACGCAGGATGGTGTATGTATGAAGTAGAAGTGTAGAGTGTGATTACCGCGAATGGTGTACTGTTCGTGTGCTGACCAATATAACCACTCATACACATGTGTCTACAAGGCACCAATGCAGACTGCTGGAATCTTTGTTTACTCAATTTATTCAGACGTACACACTGGGACATACGAGTACATCATGGTATGTTGACATATCAATTTGTAGGTATACATAGCAGATCTGAAGTCATGACACATTCAGAAATAATGGGCAGTACATCAAAAGTTCAATGTCATGATATATTATGGCCGCATCCCCCTATCTGACTAAACGCGTCAGTGAAGGCAGATCGGTAAATAACTAAGGTTACTTGACGTCCATAGTTTGTAGCATATATTATGAAACCACGAAAGAGGGGGTTTCTAGCAAGATTGAGATCTCCCTGTCACTGTCCGATAATAGGATAAATAATCTGTTCTCTTGGCAGTGATCAAAACATATGATGACCGAAATCTAACATGGCCGCCTCCCTGAGTTGTCGTTCACTCATTCATAGGAAGGAGAATATAAGCCAGAGTTAATTTATAATGGGTATATAAATGATTTCATAAATGTTTCCATACAGCTCTACGATGATCAGGTTAATTCACGTAGCCATAACCGCTGTAGGAAAGTCTGTCATCTTTGTCGATACAAAACACGACCCTAGCGATACGAAGCACAATGTTCCATCTAGGTCGAATCGACATGAGATCATCAAAATAGGGTCTGGCAGTACATGGAGTCCGAATTATACATTGTACCGTACCTTAGGAGAGTCTCTAACATAAACTATAGTAGAGATACCATCTCCTTTAGAAGAAAACCACTTCCTGAATTATATTTCCTTAACAATCTACCAGCCTCTTGAAAAGTGCGTACCAGCCATTATCACGGTACATCGGAACTCATCACGACTTGTCAAGACAACTCATACTTCCGCTAGACCGGAATAATAAGAATCTAGTCCCGCCTACCCATCCAAAATATACAATATAGGACTGATTCTACTTGTACTAATAATATGTAATACATATGAATTCAGGCCATAAACATAATAAGCAAATTAATATATTTTCTGGCCCTAAAAAATAAGTACAAACGTAAGAGCAATCCATGCGCCGGATCAATATCAAGAACGATTACTCCTATAATCAAAAGTGTGAATCAAACATGGATTCTCTCGCTTTTACCATAGACAGCATTTTCATACACAAATGAATGAATGTCTATATTTTTTCCATATTAAATAGCCATATCGATTTTTGTAATATGTGCGTCAAAATATGCACGCAACAAGGCAGTAGTCAACCCATGGCTCCCAACATCTCCAAACAGTTTTTCGTTGACAGAAGTGGGTTGTTGCCATATGCTACTCCGTTCATTACTGTAGGTTGGGCAGTATTGCAGCAGGTGTTCGACTGTCATTGGGCTGGTACCGCAGGTGCAGAGATCTGTTGCACCAATTTTGTATTTGTGGTACAGATGGTATCTCATTCTGTTGTGACCAGTGCGTAGCCGAAAAATGATGACCTGTTCTTTTCTGGATAGTTGATGATATGCATCATTTTTCAAATGTCCTGGGTGCTCTCTTTCCCATTTGGACTTGAATGTAGCCTTTATAGTAGTCTTTGCCGTTGCGTAAGTTGTCTCTATATCATTTTGTTGTAAGGCACCTCCTTCCTTAGCAAGTCTATCTGCCTCCTCATTTCCTGGTATGTTGCAATGGGCTGGTATCCACTGGATAGTGCACTTCTTGAAGCATTCGGCTAGTCTTTCAAGGGAGATTATCAGATCTTTCAATCCTTTAGTTTGGTGGCTCTTCGGCGCTGATATTATTGAGAGGGCATCTGAAAAGATTACTATCTGTTTTTCTACCTGTGCTTTGCATTCAATAAGAGTTTCAGCTGCCTGTTTCAGGGCTTCTGCTTCAGCACAGAAGTTATTGCAGTATTTTCCAGTGGCAATTGCCATAGAGTGAATTCTATTCTTTAATTTTATGAGGATGCCGGCACCCCCATTTTCAACTGCATTTGTTGCCGAACCATCAGTATATGCATGTGTCCAAAGCTTTGCTGGGAATGTTTGGTCAATATACTTGGTTGCTATACACTTTCTTTGTGTTTCTGTCTGTGTTCCCTTACCTTCAATGCCTGGAATATCAGATTTTAACTTAGGAAAGCATCTTATTTTCCACAGTGGGATAGTTGAGCTTGTTGGGATTTTCTTTGCAACTGAGCTTGCTAGTATGGTATTATTGTTAATTTTTTCTTTTGCTTGGGCGACAAAGTTAGTTCGCTTGAGCCTGCCTCTTCCTAGCCTATTCATTCTTTGGTACATGGGGTGTCCTTCGAGCCTCTTAAATTTTTCAGCTTGTTTTAAGACTCTGCTGTCACGTCTATCCTCCATTGACTGTAGCCCTGTGATGTTTTCCATATGGTTGATTTGTGTAGACTTTAGGGCCCCTGTTATAATACGTGCTGCTTGGTTTTGAAGTCTGTTTACTCTGTCAAAATTTGACTTTGCTGCCGTCGACCAAGCTGTGATGCCATATTCCATAGAAGGTCTGACTCTGAATGTGTACAGCTTTTTGAGGATATTCTCATCAGCACCCATCTCATGGCGGTTTGCGTTGCACTATGTTGTGCGCCTTGCGGCTCAGTGCATCCGTCTTCAGCATGCATTTGTTCGGGACTGCTTCCCTAGCCTCTGGTTTCGTTTTAAATTAAGTATTTTAGCGTTTTTTATGCCCATTTAAACTTGTAGCCATTGAAGATGATAGGAAACACTAAACAGATGGCTACAACAGTATGCAGTCTGATCGTCAGAAGTCCCCCGTCGATCAAGTGTTTCGGCCCCTTAATCTTCTTTGTTTCGGCCCCTTAATCATCTTTGTTTCGGGCCTTTAATCTCCGTAATATACTTACTTACTTACTTAGTCGTTCCCCTTCTACCGTGAAGTGTAGAGGTTTGGGAGAGAGAGCGCCAGACTATCCTATCGGCTGTCATCCTCCTGGAATAATAGTTGAACAAAGTCTGGAATGGAATTCACCACTATTCATTGGATTTGTGGACTACGAAAAGGCATTTGACAGTATAGACAGAGAATCACTTTGGAAATTGATGAGGCATTATGGAGTTCCCCTGAAGATCATTAATTTAATAAAGAAAACATATGAAGACATGACATGCAGAGTTCTTCATGAAGGACAGCTTACAGAACCGTTTGGGATAAGAACAGGAGTGCGACAGGGATGCCTCTTGTCTCCATTTCGTTTCTTACTAGCAATAGACTGGGTTACGAGAAAATCGACAACACACAACAGAAATGGAATCCAGTGGACTCTGACTAAGCAGTTGGATGATCTAGATTTTGCTGATGACTTAGCTCTTCTGTCCCATAACCGTAATCAGATGCAGGACAAATTGAAAACACTCGATGAGAGGTCACAGCAATTGGGTCTGAAAATACACAGGGAAAAGACAAAGATAATGAGAATAAATGCAGGTAATGATAACAGGGTTGAACTTGAAGAAGCACCAATACAAGATGTAGAATCGTACACATATCTTGGCAGCAATATAGACAAAGTTGGAGGGACAGACAGTGATATCAAAATAAGAATACAAAAGGCAAGAGGAGCTTTCAATGCATTGGGAAATATATGGAGATCAAGAGAAATCGGATCCAACACGAAAATAAGAATCTTCAACTCAAATGTGAAGTCAGTCCTATTGTATGGTTCTGAGACATGGAGAACAACAAAGACAACTACCAAAAAGCTACAGACTTTCATAAATGGGTGCTTGCGTAGAATAGAGGGATTAAAATGGTATGACAAGGTTACCAACGTGGAACTGATGACAAGAAGGTGACCAGGGTCCAAAAGGGTCATCACTGAATCAAGATGAGAACGTAATGTCATACCATTTCAATCCTTCTATTTTACAAAAGTTTAAAAATGGCCCTAACTTCCCCTTGCAATGAGAAAGAATAATTGATGATGGATCACACACATAGACAAATGCAAACATACACACAGAGGAGTGAAAGAGTGTGTGCGTGCCTGCGTGTGTGTTTATGTATGCATGTATATATATATATATATATATATATATATATATATATATATATATATATATATATATATATATATATATATATATATATATATATATATATATATATATATATATATATATATATATATATGTGTGTGTGTATATATAAATAGATATATATATATATATATATATATATATATATATATATATATATATATATATATATATATATATATATATATATATATATATATATATATATATATATATATATATATATATACACATATACACATAGTACTTTGCAAAAAAAATGGCAGTCATATTTTCGCAACGCAGCACACTCATAGAAGCAAATAATAATAAAAACTGTATGTCCAGAGGAAGATTGGTATCTCCCCTATCTATTAACAGTGGTTTCAGTACAATATAATGTTGCCTTCTCCAGCAATGCAAGCCTGGATGCGGCTAGGAATACTTCCCACAAGTGTTTGTAGGTAATTGTGAGTCAGACTGTCCCAGTATTTTTCAGCTTCCTTCTTCAATTGTTCAACGTCTCTGAGTCCACTCTTTTTTAAATGATTATTGAGTAGTGCCCAAACGCTTTCAATTGGGTTTAGGTCGGGACTGTTGCTGGGCCACTTCAGCACTATCACATTCTTCTCTTGCAGCCATGCTTTGGTGGTATGAGCTGTATGCTTTGGGTCATTGTCATGTTGAAATGTGCACCCATCGGGGTACATGACCTGCATAAATGGCAGAAGGTGTCCCTCTAGTATGTCGATGTACCTTTCTTTCGTGAGAATTCCTGTGAAAACACACAGTGGGGTGGCACCTCTTGCTGACACCCCTCCCCAAAGATGGAATTTCTGGGTATGTTTCGGTCGCTGATACACAGGCGTTACAGAGTCTTTCGTCCAAATATTTATTTGAGCAGGATAAGACCAAACAGAACATTCATCTGAAAAAATCACATTGTCCCATGACAAATTTTTGTTTTCGTGGCACCAGTTCAAGCGCATCTGTTTGTGAGTCTCTGTGAGCAATGGTGACGAAATTACCCGCTTTTTTGTGTATTTCATCCTGTGTAGCTCCCGGTTGACAGTAGCATTAGATACCTCTGGGCTTCCCAACTCGATCATGCGCTGCCGTATGTTTTCTACACTCTTCAATGGCCCAGCCCGAACGATTTGGGCGAGACGCCGATGGTCCTTTGTGTCCAAAATTCTTGGCCTCCCACTACCTTCTTTTCGCTCGATTCCATTACCTGCTTTTAATTTACTCACAACTCTGTAGACAGTCCGCTCAGAAATGTTCACGATTTTAGAAATGTTGGAACATGTTTGATTTCCTTCATTCCAAAGCTGTGAAATTAACATACACTTTGTCTTTGTATCCATTTTCTGCCACTAGCATTAGAAATTGTCGTCTGCTCTATTATCAAGGGACTGTACTCTACGCTAATTTTTTTTTTTAACTTTTGGTAGTGTTTGCTCACTTAAGTGGAGTGCAAATTTGGGGCAGAACATGCATATTTAATTAGATTTCAGCATATTTAGCTGAGCAATATGACTGCCATTTTTTTTGCAAAGTACTGTATATATATATATATATATATATATATATATATATATATATATATATATATATATATATATATATATATATATATATATATATATATATATATATATATATATATATATATATATATATATATATATATATATATATATATGAATGTGTATGTATGTATGTGTGGTAACAGCCCTCATTAACGCTGCATGAATTTATGTAGATTTACCTTATGTTAATTCTAGTGATTCTCCTATATGCCATGTTGATATTCTGGGAATCACATAACAATCAAAAACTTAAAGAAACCGCCTAATTCCCAGACGTCTGGACATCGATAACGGGAGCCCCGTTGGCGCTAAACCAAAGTAAAAGAGCATTGTGTAACCACTTGCGGATCTAGGAATTGTCCTAGAGAGGGGTGATACACTTCCGAGTGATAAGCCCCTCTCGCCACCCCGTTCCGTATTTATACATATTTTTTGACAATTAAAAAAACAAAATAATGAATTTTGAAAAAATGTGACAACTTGATAGTTTTATTATACAGTAACTCAAAAATTTTCATATATATATATATTAAACACTATTTGTAACATCATTACATAAAAGTAAGGTACAATTACAAAGATAAATATTTGATTAAAAATGCATACATATTTTATAATATAGCATAACTTTTTTTAAATTTGGGATTGGCCGCCCGATACATAATTATCCACCTCTTGTCACAAAGTCCTCTCTTTTTTGCGGCTCGAGTGAAGTCCCCTTGTGTCGCCTGCATGGCGCCGTCTTTTGTCTCATTGTTCTATGGGGATTATCTTTATTGTCTTTCATTGTCCCGCCACGTAGAATTACTTGCTAACTGCGTTCGTAACCTTTAGGGTACTTACCACTGTCCAGTACCAGATATGTTATCATTCGTCCGTCGTCCGACCTAACGATTATATACATTTAAGTCCCAAGTGGGTGGAAAAATACTGGAGCGGTTGATTTGAAATAAAGGTTTTCAAGGTCCCAAGGACAGGTAAACGACTTGATAGCTGTTATCTGTTAATATTTTTTTAAAGTCTATAAATTACAGGTCCTAACACAGGTAAGCACACATTTCATTAACCCAAATCACCTGGGTGCCCTTACATACATGTCAATGGGGGTCTAATCCGGTTTCGCAGATGACCAAAGTCCGCCTTTTTCTTGACAACCGGTTAATCATCCTCACGAGATGCATTAAGCCCCACGGCTCAAACAGCAAACACTCTATTGTACGTGTGTGTATACTAGCCATGCTAGCTTATAACATAGTAATGTCGAGCTGCAACAATTTATAATCTAAGATCTCTGAAGAATCTACATATGGTTAGAAATGAACGTTCTAAGGGAATTTTAGTTAAAAGCTCCATAATATTTAAAAAATCCAAAATCATAACAATATATATAAATACTGGATCTGTACTAACTTGTACTGTGGCTGCAACCACACAGTATAATAACCAAAAGAAAAAAAAACTAACAAAAATCAAACTGTAGGTGTAACTGATGTCGTCAAACTATAGTTACCACTACAACTATAGGTCTGTCTCACAACCACTGGTCCACTTATTGAAAACAAAGTTACCTCGAAATGTGGACCATAACAATGTCAATTTTGATGATGGAAAGCTCGAAGCACACGACTAACAGCTTCCAACAGGTTGGGTGGACAAATATGACTGAAAAAGAAGAGTAGAAACGACAAATAAAGCACACGCTCATTTTGTAAACAAATCAAAATGAAGTTTAAATGACTATATCAAAGACTGTCGTGAATTTAGAATTATATTAAGAATAAAATATGAATTATTGGGGAAAAAATGAAATTTAAGAAATAATTAAACATGAAAGAAAAAACCCGATCTTTTTATTAAGGTTTTTATTAACAGGAAAAACAGTACACTGCAGATATCTGTATTTTCTACTTCAGATTGATCTTTCACACCTTCATTCCTACAAATTGATCAGTTACGTGATCAAAATCAATGTTCTCAAGAGTTTCACTTTCAGAACTAAGAAGTGCCAGATCCTGTCCAATAGACGTTCGTAAATACAAAAGAATTAGCTTTAAAGTAACTAAAAGATCGGGCACAAATGGCTACTGAAATAGGACACATATTTACGCAGAGAACGACTTGACTTTTTGGCGCCCCCCTCCTGCGGCGCCCAGCCCTGCACGCCCAACTACGCTATTGATTTTACCTTCATACAGATGCATTTACTTAGACTCTTATATATAAAAATTGGTAACAGGAAAATACGAGATTGTATCGTTACTTTCTTTCCGAGAAATCAAAACCGCAAACGCATTTTTGCGGTCTCCAAGTTCAAAGTGCAGCAAGTTGCAGCGCGTGTTTCCCACGGCACGATTAAGTGTAATTCTGAAACAGAAAGTCTGTTTTTTTCCCGCTGCCTTTAAAAAAAAAAAAAAGAAGAAGAAAGAACAAAGTGTTTGTTTAGGAGAAACTCAGGTAATAGTTTGTTACATTTTGTCTGGTACGTTTCTGTGGGTGACGTTTCACAACAGATAGACTTCTTATACTGTTAGCAAGATAATGCCCCAACTCCGACTATGCCTGTCGGAAGCCCGGATGAAAAAGGAGGAGGGCGGCCTGCATGGAGGCCGTAAGGAGGCAGCCCCTTCACCATGCAAAGGCACAACAGGCCAATCACCTGTTTGTCTTAAAACTTGATTATGCGAAACGTAAGAGAGAAAACCGGACTGATTCTAAAGGCGACGAACTGGAACGGACTACGACTTATGGAACTTGGAACACAAGAAGTATAAATGGGAAGGAAGAGGAGCTAGTGGAAGAGATGAGGAAAGCAAAACTAGAAATCCTGGCTATTACCGAAACAACGAAAAAAGGACAAGGAGTCATGGATCTCGATGGCAACACGCTGCTCTACAGTGGTGTTCCCACATCTGAAAGAGCTAAAGGGGGCGTGGGTTGCATTGTGGCCAAAAATAAAAAAGATAGTATCAAGGGATGGAACTTTGTCTCGGAGCGCATTATGGTCGTAAAACTAAAAGAAGGAGAAACCATAGTCAACCTGGTCATAGTGTATGGGCTAAATGAGGATGAGAGAGCAGAGGTCAAGGAGGAATTCTTCGAGCTGCTTCAAAGGGCAGTGGATGACTGCCTAGATGAAGTTATCATGCTCGAAGATTTTAATGCCAGAGTTGGAAATGACCATGCTAGATGGGGTGGAGTTATCGGAAGATATGGAGAAGATACTCTCAATGACAATGGAAAACGAGTCCTTAGATCCTGCAGTGAGCAGAATCTGATCATTACAAACACAAAGTTCCCCCATAAGCGCATACATGCATACACTAGATGTGAACCAACAAAGAATGAGAAGTCAGTGATCGACTATGCCATTGTTCGGAGAAGCTCATTCAAATATGTCCGAGATGCTAGAGTCTGGAGGGGGCCAGAGATTGGAAGTGATCACTACCTGCTAACAATCAAAAGAACAACTGAAAGAGTTGCTCAGCCTAGGAACTGCCCAACATCACGCAAGAAACCAAGTAAACGAGCGGGAGAAATGAGCATTAGGACCTACAAGCTGAGAGAGCCAGAAATTAAGACCAGATATCAGGGGCTTATTGCTGCAGCGGTGAGCAACACAGAAGAATGACCTGATGACTTGGAAACCCTGTAGCAAAGTTTGATTTTGCTGGGGAGGTTATGATGGTATCCTAAAAGAATGAAAACGGTGTCTGCATTAACCGTGTGAGGTCAAGCACATGTAGGCCCCTGACTCTATAAATGATGAATTATGTGCAGGGAACCTAACGCTACCTCCCTAGATCTCACACGGTCACTTTTGTGGCTCTAGTGTATGGTGTATAATGTACCTAGTGTCTAGGGAAGAAATGTAATGATGGTACACAACAGTAAAACACTTTAAGTCTCTATAAAGAAGAGAATAAAACTAGTAGTTAAGTTTTTCTTTGAAATAAATTTTTTCTATACACTTTATTTTGCCTGTCCAGCCAAATCGTTTGGACAGGTCTTTGAAAATGAGGACAAGATAGTTTACAGAAAAGAACAATTAAAATTTTGAGGCAATTTGCCCAATAACTAAAAAGTTAATATATATATTTATATATGTCTTTCCTGTAGGAAATATTCATAGATTTCACTTTATTCATCTAAAGGGAGAGTCACTGTATATGAGGGCTGTAGTTTCATCCTACCCCTATAAACGTCCTGAGTATTGTTTCGCAATACTAGTGTTTATTACCAGAAAATGTCAGTTATGCCCAGATGTTTAACACATCACCTGGGATTCCTTGTTGAAAGATATTACAATGTGTCGTTGCAGAAAGTCTCAATTTCACCACCCGCCAAAGCTCCTACTGTTATCTTTGACAGCATAAACGACTGGTTGGAGACTGGATGGTGTTATTCGTACTCAGCAGGGTTCCTGTCACCAGCTGGCAACAGGAAATAGAGCCTCTGCAACAAAAGGACACCCTGGCCTTTTACATCTGATCACTTATTCTAACACTTAATTTCATACGTGGGTATGGGGTCAGCCTCTCGTGCATTTCAGGTGCACTCGCCCCGAATGGTACATGACTCCCACCTTGCTGTGACCACACCTCAGATCCTTATGGCAGATACGCCACTGTACGTTTACATACTTTTCCTCAATACAATAATGTGGAGTAACCACATTTCCTTTGATATGATCTTCTCTTCTTTTTCTTTTCAAATATAATTGCTTCAGGCATGTAGACAGTGTTCATTGAACACCGAGGCTTACTAATATATTCTAATATAATAATATGACAACATAATCAGGACAACATACACCAGTTAGATACATTTCAAAGTGAGGACTCAACAATGTCTGCTCCCGGCATGTCCTTCACTTTCCCCCATAGCAGTATCTAACTTTGGTAGTTGGAATAAACATATTAATTCATAAAGCATCCTTACCACAATTCAAGAAAATATAAACAAATGACGCTGACTTTAGAAGAAATGGCCTCAGCTTCCTCCGAACTGCACAGACTGTGAATTTCTTATTTATTTAAGTTTAAAGTTAACACAGCTGTTTCTCAGCGTATCTGAATAAAAATTTTAGTTTGACTGGCAATGAATAATCAAAGCCTTTTGCTAATATTTACTAGCACTGGCCAATCAAAACGTGCGACTACTTGAATTCAAATGCAGTTTTTATGAAAAAAACAAAATAATTGCAAACAATTTCTGCGTCTGGTAGTCGATTGGCCAGTCTGCTTTAGTTATGCCCAATACAAAAAGATGTTTCGTTTAGGATTACATTTTTCCTACCGCTCCCCTTTTCCATTCATACTCTTTTTACCCAAGCGAATTTGAATGTACCTCCCTGCCTCTTTTTCAAACTCGCGTCCCCACTAACGTTAAAAAAAAAACTAAGCAGGAACGCCAGTCTGTCTGGTCGAGCGTCCGTAGACATTAGTATTTTCTCAATAACTTATCTAATACTGGAACTATTATATTATTTAAAGTACATTCTTGCTCAGTGAACCCTACGTTATAATACCATATAATTTTTATGGGCAGTTTCATAATGGTTTAAATTTTCAATTTTTGTCATAGTCAATCGTCAAATAAAATTTTGCACAAGACCGCCATCTTTACTCTCCTTCATCTCGCTAGCATGTATTTTTCAAATAACTAACTTGTTTCAGTTACGTCAGAAATGCTACCGCGAGGATGAAAATAAAATTGTCTGCGTGTTTGCCTCTGCTAGAGTTGTTCCAGCGTGTATATATATGCATGGCAGACTGTGTCTGCGAAGCGGGGTTGTGCGCGGCAGGTTAAGAATTGGCGTTAATAATTTGTATTGTATCGTGTAACACTACCAAAAAATGTAAGGATCACTACTAAATTTTGCGTTAAAGTTGACAGAATACGTTAATTCAGATAGTTATTTGGCGGCACACTTCCGCCAAAGCGTTAATTGTAAGTCTTGCCACAGTCTCTATCAAATCGGGCAAAATGTTAAAATGTACGTCACAAGGAAAGCGAGTAGGTTTAAACGGGGGAAATCGGTTCTAAGCCGTTCCATGGCACAAAATTCAGCGCTATGCTGGCGTGTGAGAGCATCACCGTCAGACACAATAGGGCTGTTGTATTTATTATCCTTTTATGACTAAAATCCTACTGAAATGAGCGATTATTCTCGCAAATTTTACTACAAACCCTCTGGATTAAATTCAAGGATATCATAAAGATAGCTGCTGCAGAAGCATGCGGTGAAGTCCGACTTGGGAACAAGAGAAAGAGGACACCTTGGTGGACAGAGGAAGTCAAAGAGAAAGTAAGAGAGGAGAAAATGGTATGGAAACAATACTTAGGAGCTAAAAACACAACAGGACAAATGGAAAAATATAGAGAATGTGTGACACTCAGAGCAGAAGCAAAGAACAAAGTGCTAGCAGCAAAACAGAAGTCCTGGGAAGAATTTGGAGAAAAGCTAGAAAAAGATGCACAAGAAAACCAGAAATTGTTCTATAAGACCCTAAAGAACATGAGGAAGGAAAAACAATGCCCTCTCAAATTTATAAAGGACAAGCAAGGCAAATTGCTTACTGCCCCGAAGGAAGTAATGGAAAGATGGAAAGAATATTTCTCAGAACTCCTGGATGGTGAGCATGGTGAAGCAACAGAAATGATAACCACTAGCACAGAAGAGGACACAAATGGTGATGAAGATGACATAAAGATGGAAGAACTGAAGGCAGCACTCGAGAAAATCATGATGGGCAAAGCAGCAGGGCATGATGGTATAACACCAGAAATGGTTAAGTACATGGGAGCATCAGGCGACCTACTACTCTTAAGGGTTTTAAAGGCAGCGTGGTACAACAAGACCATACCAAAGGATTGGGAGATTGCCATCATAACACCAATTTTCAGAAAGGGTGACAATCGACAGTGTGGAAACCATAGAGGCATATCCCTTCTCAGTGTCCCTGGTAAAATCTACTCTAGAATCCTAGAGCAGAGACTCCGACGCTTAGCTGAGCCACAATTGGATGAGGTCCAGTGCGGATTCCGAGCAAACCGAAGTACTTAAGACCTAATCTTTACACTCAGACAGCTGAGTGAATAGGCCCTTGAGTATAAGAGTGAGATCCATCTTTGTTTCATAGATCTGGAAAAGGCGTTTGACAGGGTCCAATGGAACAAACTTTGGGACCGTTTGGCAAGGAAGAATATTCCAGCACCTCTGATTCATGCTATACAGAGCTTCTACAAGTCTTGCAGAAATTATGTGAGGACAGCAAACCATAAGTCAGAAGAGTTCAGGACCACCACTGGTGTAAGACAAGGTGATATCCTATCACCTTACCTTTTCATACTCCTCATGGATGATGTCATCAAGGCATGTAAGGAGAGAACAAGAAAGTATTCAGTGGGGTACTGGAAGATGAGACAGGTCTATATTTCGGAGCTGGCATTTGCTGATGA
Organism: Oreohelix idahoensis; assembly: GCA_024509875.1. Lineage (NCBI taxonomy): Eukaryota > Metazoa > Mollusca > Gastropoda > Stylommatophora > Oreohelicidae > Oreohelix > Oreohelix idahoensis. The sequence goes on along the minus strand of JAMPIV010005879.1, from coordinate 110,770 downwards.
TGTTGCCCTGATTGCTAAATCAGAGGCACATCTCCAATCCAACCTGCAAGTCTGGAAGGAAGAGCTGGAGAAGAGAGGGATGGTCATAAGCAGCTCTAAAACAAAATCCATGGTGATATCACGAGAAGAAAGAAGACATCAGATTAAGCAGGGAGAACAGGTTCTGGAGCAGGTCGACCACTTTAAATACCTCGGAGCTATTATAGACCGAAAGGGAGGCATCAAAGAAGAGTTGGCCACTCGAAAAGCAGCAGCTGGGAGACTTTTTCAGGCCATAAATCGAGGATTCCTCAGCAAGAGAGAGGTTGGTAAGAAAACGAAGAAGGCTGTATACCGCTCCACCTGTGTCCCAGTCTTGACATATGGATGCGAGTCATGGGCAATGACTACAACCCACAAAAGCCAGATCCAAACCTCAGAAATTAGGTATCTGAGGAAAGTGGTTGAAGTAACAAGAAGAGACATGGTACGCAACCAGACGATACGTCAAGGCCTTAAATCCTACCCCCTGCAGACGCAAGTAGAACAGTCCCAATTAAGATGGTTTGGCCATGTCTGCAGAATGGGAGAAGATCGGCTACCACGACAAGCATGGGAAACAAAGAGCCAAGGATCCAGACCCCCAGGACGACCCAGAGTCCGCTGGGAGGACAACATTAGACAATCTTTGAAGGACCGAGGACTAGAATGGAACCAGGCCAGGAGGAAGACAACCGATAGGATAGCCTGGCGCTCTCTCTTCCAAACCTCTACACCTCACGGTAGAAGGGGAACTACTAAGTAAGTATATATATATATATATATATATATATATATATATATATATATATATATATATATATATATATATATATATATATATATATATATCTTCATCTCATCTCACCCCGTAACCCGTCACAAGCTTTCGACGTTTCACTACTGACAAAAGTGGTTCTTGGTGGCCTGCATAGGTGTTTATCTTCTCTCTAACATAGACATTTGTTTTGTGCTCTTTATAGCAAATGCGCAAAATTCTTCTATAACATTTATGCTCGAAAGCCTGAATCCTTCGCTCCGTATCTGCAGTGAGTGTCCAGCCCTCACACCCATACAAGAGAATAGATAATACAAGTGATTTGTATAATTTGATCTTCACAGGAAAACTGATGTTACTTTTCCAGATCACATTCAACCTTGTCATGGCAGCTGAGGCCATCTCAAGTCTTGTCTTGATTTCTTTAATTGATCTTCCATCACTACATATAGTGGACCCGAGATATTTAAAGGTGTTAACTAGAGGTGGGCAAATTGACACACTCAACTGTTTCGAAACAGTTAGCGCAGTGATTTAAACTGTTTCGAAACAGTGAGTCGACACAACGACACAACGACACAATTGCCCGTATCGGGGAGAAAGAAGTCTCTTATAGACAGTACCGGCGCGAGTATACATGAACTGTTTTACTGTCGTGTGTGAAAATCTATGGCGTTTCGTGTGACCACAATTCAATATTTTTACACAAGTCTTCATTATGATGTAATAAAACGTAGATATGATGATAGCTGCAGTATATGGGAAAATAATAAAAAAACAACAATAATAATAACAACAGTAATAATAACACATGATATCAAACTAGAGTAAGCTAGTTTTGGTAGACAATGATTCAAATCCACACCGAGTAGGCCTACACATATATCAGCAGAACTAATAAAGTGTCCATTACATTTATACGAACACACGGACACTTTAAACTTTAACATAGCGCCTAAAACATTGACAACTGCAGCACTGACACAATTTCCAGTGTCTATAACTTCTCAGCAAAAATAATATCACTTGTAAAATCAAGTCATCATAACACATCCCTGAAAAATATGACATGTTTGATATTCCATACTAATGTTCCGAACGGTTGATTCAAATTTTACATAGGATCAGACAGTGTGTCGCTGCAAAACAGCGAGGCAGACGAAACAAACAAGCAGGAAGTGTCGAATCGCTCGCTGTTTCGAAGCATATTTTCGACCCTTGAATGATAAAATACCAGAACACACGTTACATTTTACTTTGTTGTCTTTGATCTTTACAAAATAATCCCAAACAGGGCTTCTCCCCGCCATAAATGAAGATTAAATGATGTTGAACACAAGTTTTAAACACTATTTTATGTATAAACAAAACACGTTTTCTTACGAGAGCGCCCGAATCAAGAGTACCGTAACATGCGTATAATGAGCGCTTGGATGAAATAGAACTATGGAACTGTTTCGAAACAGCAGACTACAAGTAAATTAACTGAAACAATGAGACATGAGTCGTGACACCCTAGTATGCAGATTTACTTATTCTCGTTAGTACAAATCTATGGTATTTCGTGTGACCACTGTTAAGAATTTTACACAGTCGTTTTCATTATGATGATATGCAAGGGGAACATGCTGACAGCTGCAGTAAAAGTGAAAAAAATAATAATAATAACAGTAATAATGACACATTATATAAAACTAGAATAGGTACAGTCAGCGACAATGATTCAACTCAAACCGAGCAGACACCTAATAGTAGTAAGCCTCTTTCAGTCCTGGGGAATTATTTAAAAAAAAAAAATTATGACTTGTTTGATTTTCCATACTATTTATAAACGCCTAATGTACCGCACGCTTGACACATTTTTACAAAGGCCCCTGAAGGTTAGACAATGATACAGTGTGCCTCTTTGCAAAACAGCGAAGCGGACGGGAACTGAAACTGCAGTTTCAATACACGAAACAGGCTATGTATCGAATCTGCGTGAGACAGTGCGTCTCTGCAAAACAGTCAGGAATTGACACTGTATCGACACCGCAAGAAAACTGTGTTTCGAAGCGTTCGGGTACGATGCAGTTTCAACGCATTGTATCGATACATACACACAGTAGCCATCTCTAGTGTTAACTTCTTCTAACGTTTGCCCATGTAACGTAATGTTGGTCGGAACATGTTTCTTATGGCTATTCACCAATATCTTGATTTTTTCTATATTAATTTCCATCCCATACGTTCTTGTTACTTTTTCCAGTCTAGAGGTAAGGTCTTGAAGTTCTGATTCTGATCCAGCTATCAGATCAATATCATCAGCAAAACGTAGGTTGCACAGAGGTCGGCCTCCAATCGATAATATATATATATATATATATATATATATATATATATATATATATATATATATATATATATATATATATATATATATATATATATATATATATATATATATATGAATGTGTATGTATGTATGTGTGGTAACAGCCCTCATTAACGCTGTATGAATTTATGTAGATTTACTTTATGTTAATTCTAGTGATCCTCCTGTATCCCATGTCGTATTTTATTATATCATGTCAGTACATATCAATGTATTTTCTGGAGAATAAAGATTACGAATGTATATATGTATGTATGTACGTACGTATGTAGGCGTGTAGGTAACAGCCCTCATTAACGCTGTATGAATTTATGTAAATTTACTTTATGTACATTCTAATGATTCTCCTATATGCCATGTTGTATTTTATTATATCATGTCAGTACATTTCAATGTATTTTCTGGAGAATAAAGATTCTGATATGCATGTAGACATGCATGTATGTATGTTTGCACGTATGTATGCATTGTCGTAGAATGAGGGGAAAATCGAAGTTCCGTGAATGAGCATCATAACACACAAAGTAACCGTGAATATCTTCAGTCTGTCAATCTTTATCCGGGACATCTTCCTTGGACATGCATTGCACTTGCATTGTCATGAATTAATTGCCGCCCCTTGGCGTCATGATCACAGTGACGATAAGGGGGAAAGCCTCACAAAGCTAGCGTCAGAATGTCCCAGACCCAAAATGTGAACATTCCTTTTTCTATCCTTTGATGAAGTATTGGGAATTTATCTTTCAGCACTGCAGCAGCGTTACATTCTTCACCGTCACTTGCGCATCTTTCATTCAAACAAAATGTTTTTTCTTTTTTTGTGTGTTTTTCGTGGCTTTCTTGTAATTCTTCTACTTCTTCTTTTAAAGTATTCGCTCCTTGAAGAGATCATGAATCATCACTGCAATAGTTCATCTTATGGAATGTCTGCGTTTATTCACTTCATCTACGTTTTTGCACAGGTGATTTGTAGCAAGTTGATTTACATAATGAGGTGGCCCGCTTAGCCTCAAGCACAAACCCCACATCAAATGCGTGTTATAACATGCCTCCTGACCACTGTCCATATCCTTTCTTTTCTGTTTCCTCAGTCTTCACTCCTGAACTTCACGCCATTATAATCTCGAAGATGGTCTTTATTTATTAACTTTTCGGCGTATTCTTTATTGTCTATTCTAAATTTGTTCCATTTACTTTACTTACTTTTCTTTTCATTCCTCTGATGCCGTGAAGCGTTGCGGGGAGCTGAAGTTTGTTACATTTACTATTTTTTTTTTAAACTGATTTTTCGCTGCCGCCAAATGAAATTACAGTTTACTGGTTATCTCAACTTGCTGAATTATACAGCGTTGATTAGTAGTCATAGCTATTGGTAAAACTAGCACTATTCCATATCTATTATTATTCTCCAAGTCTAGTATCATTATTCATGACAGGCCTGATATTCTGGGAATCACATAACAATTAAAAACTTAAGGAAACCGCCTGATTCCCAACCGTCTGGACATCGATAACGGGAGCCACGTTGGCGCTAACTCAAGTAAAAGAGCATTGTGTAACCACTTGCGGATCTAGGAATTGTCCTAGAGAGGGGTGATACACTTCCGAGTGATAAGCCCCTCTCACCACCCCGTTCCGTATTTATACATATTTTTCGACAATTAAGAAAACAAAATAATGAATTTTGAAAAAATGTGACAACTTGATAGTTTTATTATACAGTAACTAAATATATATATCACAACGGGCTGATCACCCGTTTGCCAGTCACTTCGATTACGGAAACAACAGCAAATGGGTTGATTTGCCGTTGCCCTAAAGACGCCACTAGGCGTGATGGGAAACAATGGCAGGGAAAACCTATCTGCTGTTGCCCTAAGACGCCACTAGGCGTAATGGCCACTGACTGCTTTGACGGTCGGTGGCAAAGGACAGAAGAAGAAGAGAAATATATATATATATATATATATATATATATATATATATATATATAGCACTTTTTATAACATCATTACATAAAAGTAAGGTGCAATTACAAAGATAAATATTTGATTAAAAATGCATACATATTTTATAATATAGCATAACTTTTTTTAAATTGGGGATTGCCCGCCCGATACATAATTATCCACCTCTTGTCACAAAGTCCTCTATTTTTTACGGCTCGAGTGAAGTCCACTTGTGTCGCCTGCATGGCGCCGTCTTTTGTCTCATTGTTCTATGGCGATTATCTTTATTGTCTCATTGTCCCGCCACGTAGAATTACTTGCTAACTGCGTTCTTAACCTTTAGGGCACTTACCACTGTCCAGTACCAGATATGTTGTCATTCATCCGTCGTCCGACCTAACGATTATATACATTTAAGTCCCAAGTGGGTGGAAAAATACTGGAGCGGTTGATTTGAAATAAAGGTTTTCAAAGTCCCAAGGACAGGTAAACGACTTGATAGCTGTTATCTATTAATATTTTTTTTAAAGTCTATAAATTACAGGTCCTAACACAGGTAAGCACACATTTCATTAATCCGAATCACCTGGGTGCCCTTACATACATGTCAATGGGGGTCTAATCCGGTTTCGCAGAATACAAAAGTCAGCCTTTTTCTTGACAACCGGTTAATCATCCTCATGAGATTCACTAAGCCCCACGGCTCAAACATCAAACACTCTATTGTACGTGTGTGTATACTAGCCATTGTGGTGATTTACATTGATACACCGATCAAATAGTAATAATACCATTTGTTTATAACCATAAAATAATGTAGAAATAAAAATAGTGGAGTTGTGACGCTTCTTCTTCGCCCACGCCACCATCGTGTTGATTTTAGCAGACAGTATTGTAGAGTAAATAGTACTATCGTTTCTAATGTCCTTGAAAAACTATTTATAACATTGTGAGACGAAAGGCTTATTCGTCTAGAAGGAGTGAGAGAGGAGCGACAGAAAAATGATACACTGTCACACGTTGGTTAGAACCACAAATTGGCTGCGAACGCGTCGGGTAGTGATAACGTAGGGTAAAATTAAATAGAACATGTTTGAAACAAATCAAGACGTAACCCTTTTTCCGCATAACATGTTTGAAACAAAAATCTATGTAAGGCCAATATTTGTTCGTTCTATAGTCACACAGAGGAAATGTATACACACACAGACAGCGCATTGCCTGCCAAGTAGTACATTTTATGACGTAACGGACTAGTGGTTTCAGTTTGAACAACGAGAGAGAGGGGAAAAGAAGGAGTATTTATAGAAAAGTAGAAATTGACAACTAATATGGAAAATATATGGAAATCATAATTACAGGGACCACGGCCATAAAATTTAGTTAGTTTAATAGCATATCTTTTCCTGAGCAATAATATGTTTTAATATACAAAATCCGCCATGTAATAATCAAGATATTGACATAATACTAGATGTTCACGAACGGACTGACGAACAGACCCTCATGTTTGCATTCACTATTCATAGCATTTTGGGGACGCGGTTTGGAAAAAGAGGCATGAGAGGGGAAAGTGAAATTTGATTGGTTAGTAATAGGAGGATAGGAGAAATATTATTGGGTGGTCAAAACTAAGTATATTTGTAGAGTGATAGCCAAGACAGAATTACTAACAGACTGTGAAACACGCAGTTTGTTTGGAGTTTGGTTTTTTTAAATTTCAATTCGAAACGGGGGACGCTGGATTTCATTGGCCAGCCTCTTTTATAATATCCCAAGCTTCCAAGGCTTGTCGCCATTTGTATAGAGTTTTTTCCAGACTCAGGACGTTGAGAATAGAAGTGTGACTTTGTTGTTAAAACTAAAACTAATAAAATAAAAAAATAGTCACAGTCTAGCCAGCGGCAGAACTGAATGTGTGTCAGTCATCGTACCTGTGGTTTTATTTCATTGAATTGTGGTAAGGGGAATTGAATTATTATTATGTATTATTTGAAAAGGCAAAAGTTTGATACTGCCAAGTGGGAAAGTGTATGACATGCCTAAAGAGACAGTTTGGGTATTCTCATTTGATTTATGTTTGAATATTGCATTGTTGTAATTGACAATTATTGTAAGACCAAGATAGAATAGCAAGCCTCAGTGTTCGAGGAACACTTATTAACATGCCTAGAGCGTTTATATATATATATAGAGAAATAGAAGAAAAATCATATAGAAGGAGATGTACATACTCCTATTAAATTGTGTTGAAAAGAACTATGGAAAATGACAGTGGCGTATCTGCCATATAGACCTGAGGTGTGGTCATAGTAGGATGTGAGTTCATATAATTTAGGGGCTGGTGCACTTTGTTTGCACACGAGGCTGACCCAAAAATCATACCATGTAGAGAGTAAGTGAAATATACACCAGATATGAAAAGGCCAGGGTGTCTTTTATGTTGCAGGGTTTTATTTCCTGTTACCAGCCGGTGACAGGAAACCTGAAGTACTATAAGAAGACAGTAACGTCTCCAGTACAGCGATTCTGTATATTATTATCAAGTGAATCTTTGAGAGCAGCAGTTCTTTGCAGATGTCGTAGATTTTTGATAGGAGAATTAAGACTTGGGTTGGTCCCTTCTGAATAGATTAGAATAAGTGATAGTCACAGTGAGAAGTAGTAATAGCAATAGATTTTCACGAGTGAGATGGTAGAAATGTGGTAGAGGCTGTCTCTGAAATCAAGAAAATCTTCTCTCCTTCACCTATCTTCTATGACAGATTTAAAGTGAGTCAGACAGTCTACACACATATATATGATATATATATATATATATATATATATATATATATATATATATATATATATATATATATATATATATATCCACTCACATACATCCACACATACGAAGACAGTTAGACGTACAGACGTGGGAAAACTATGACAATGATTAAATGAATAGTTTGGGAAAACTAACTGACCGACACGCTGGACTAAATTTTATGAGTAGTTTATTTATCAAGACTAAACTTCTCTCACAACATATCAAATCACATCAAGCATATACAAAGAAAAAAAATCATAAACAAAAATCAAGAAATGCTACAAGAATGATAGACCCGTTGGTATGATCCCTCCCTCGATGTATAGCTCACCGTCCCGTTAGGAGAAAGTGATAGCCCAAAGAGTCACAGATACATATGATTTAGTCTAAAATGCTTCTCCTTTGAGGTATGAACAGACTGGATACTCTGATCTAGTATAAGGGAATATATATAGATATATATTTAGCAATACCTTGCATAAAGAAATGTTACAATTGTGAGTGAATCAACAAAGAACATCCCTCAGTCTACTTTCACTCGGTTCTTTCATCAGGGCCCTGTCGTGCATTTCTCACTTTCTTACCCTATAACTTGCCGTTGTTCACCGTCTGGCGCACGCTATGACACAATCTGTTTTATCGTTTGGTGAAGCGAATACCCAGCTCTGCAGATCTTGGTTTCATCCAATTTGTCCGGGGAGCGTTCTCTTCAGGCGATAAGTTTATTCAGATTTTAAGTTAGTGTCACTTTATCAGTTCAGGTAAGAATTAGTGTAAGCGGGTTCACTGTGTCAGAATCACGAGGTTTCCACTACTTAGGGAAAAAAGTCAGGTTTGTAACTTTCAATCAAAGGTAGCCTTCTTTGTCACACCACAAGTTGACACAATTGCGAAAAAAAACGTTACTGTTTGTAATAGTTTACTTGCCACCAGGCTGCACTGTTCTTAAGGGTTTTTTTTTTCTCAGGAAGAATCAAAATCAGGCGCAAGAGGCCCGTTATCTCATTTAACCGTTAAAGTACTCGTAAAGATTTTGCACCAAGCCACTCTAAGGTAAATGTTTTAGTTCTTCACAGCTATCACTCATACGTACTTAGCGCTGGCAAAGATTGGGTACCACAGTTTCACTATATATAAATGGAAAGAACACATATCAAATAATTATACATACTATAACTGATAATTTAAACTGCAAGCGTAGCCTGTCTTATAATTTAAATCTTCCCGTGCAATAAGTTATATTTAAAAATCATCAATCCTCATGAATTAGGAATACATACGTGTTCCGTCACCACTCATGAAGCATCTAGCATTAATAAAGTTAGTTTATAAAGTTTATTCTCGTCTGATTATTAGCAGTTAAATTAAATTCCTTTATTTGGCTACAATGAGTTTAAAGCTAGAAATATAATATATTCTGCATTCCACTGAGACCACGACCCTAGAATATAATACAGACTTAAGTATATATTAACTCTCTGCACAAATCTAACTAGCAAAATGAAATAAGCGAGTTAACACTTTAAACACTTCACAAAATACTAGATATTATATATGATATTTTACCTCCAAACAGAATTACAGTTTCACAACGACTAGGATAATTCACTAGATAGGTATTAAAAGCTCGGCAAAATTTTGACGAGAAACTAATGACTTCGCTATACAAGCTTCAATCACTAGCACGAGTGATTCTGTCTACTGCAAGTTGGAGAATGAAAAGAAAGTTTCAAACTCTGGTTAATATCTATTTCCAGACAAAGAGGTAAACGTTTAATTTCGCAAAACGAAGTACTCTCCCCTTTTCCGTCTTTAACGCTTACGTTTAACACCTAAACGCATGCCGTAACTGCCACCTTGCGTCTCTGACACCTCCGTCTAAAAAACGGCCGAAGCGCTACGTGTCAGATGCAAATGTAGACAACTTTTCTGCACTGCAGGGGCAGTTTTTGCACCTACCCCGAGAAACTCATCCTGAGAACCATAACTGACACTTTGCTTTCTCGCACCTTACGCCAACTCTGGCCGTGGAGCGTGAGTGTCATATCACCTGACACTGAGAATCTACCTTGGAAACTACATGTCAGATGCAAACTACCAGACAAATGTCTCCTCATCATGTCTGACGGAGTGAATTCTCACACTTCAGGCCCAGAAACTTAGCCGAAACGGTAGACAGCTGTCTGCTCCCCAGTCTGACGGAATGCATTCTAACACTCTGCGTCTCGGGTAGGCGCTGACACGTTACGTCATAACTGCGTTCTCGGTTTAATCAGCAATGAAATGCGTTTCTAAATGAGAAACGAAACTGGCGAAAGTGAGAATGGGAAAAATATTATTACTCGCAAACGAATGGATGCGAAAAATACAGGAGAAAGGTAAAGAGTGATAATAAAAATAGAGGATACGGGTGAAAGAAAAAGAAGAGGATATAGGCAATTTACGACCAATAAACTCTCTGTGACAGCAGAGACATATCATCTAGTTGAATCTTCACGTGGGAAATTAAAGGTGATGTGCCACAGTCTGGGCACTCTGACAATTTATCGGGAGTAAAATTGATTCCCTACAAATAAACTATAACTCTCAGGGGGATGATGACAACCACAGCTCCTCCAATAACTGACTCACATCAATACTTGGTGAATAATAGTCTGTGAAAACACTTGAAGGAACATTTTAAGATTAATATTATTATTGTTGGACCCAGAGTCCTTGTTTTTAGTTCACTCTTAGTGTAACATATATTTTCTTCAGTTTTAAAGACCTGTCCAAAGAAAGAGAAGGACAGGCACAATAAAATTGTACAAAAAATATTCTAAATTCAAACTTAAACCACAGACTTATTAAGTTCCTTATAGTGAGTTATATTGTGTTGTTTTGATGTACCATCATTTCATTGCATACCTTAGACACTAGCCACATCAAACACCACACATTAGTAATAACATACAGCACCGTGTGAGATCTAGAGAGGTAGCGTTAGGTCCCTTGAGAATTCATCAACATCATCTATTAGACTCAAGGTCTTACATAACTTGACCTCACACGGTTGACACATACATAACAACATTCATTATCTTTTACCATCATTACCTCTCCAGCAAAATTTAACTTTGCTACAGCCATGATAGCTTATAACAAAGTAATATCGAGCTGCAACAATTTATAATTTAAGATCTCTGAAGAATCTCCATATGATTAGAAATGATGTTCTAAGGGAATTTTAGTTAAAAGCTCCATAAAATTTAAAAAATCCAAAATCATAACAATATATATAAATACTGGATCTGTACTAACTTGTACTGTGGCGACAACCACACAGTATAATAACCAAAAGAAAAAAACGAACAAAAATCAAACTGTAGGTGTAACTGATGTCGTCAAACTATAGTTACCACTACAAGTATAGGTCTGTCTCACAACCACTGGTCCAACTATTGAAAACAAAGTTACCTCGAAATGTGGACCATAACAATGTCAATTTTGATGATGGAAAGCTCGAAGCACACGACTAACAGCTTCCAACAGGTTGGGTGGACAAATATGACTGAAAAAGAAGAGTAGAAATAGATGGTTATACAAAACCAAATCTGTTTAACGAACAAACATGCGAGATTGAAAAAAAATTATATATAGATACAGGCATACCTCACTCTTTCGACAGGTTAGGGACCAGAGCACTGACGAAAGTCGAAAATCGACGAAAACCGACGAAAACCGAAGCATAGCCTTTATTTAGCTTGCAAGTGCATTCGGGCCGGCAAAAAACGTAAATAACTAACTATATAACACTTGCGAACGCGTGCAACACCTAAATAAACAGAAATAAACATAATAATCACAACGGGCTGATCACCCGTTTGCCAGTCACTTCGATTACGGAAACAGCAGCAAATGGATTGATTTGCCGTTGCCCTAAAGACGCCATTAGGCGTGATGGGAAACAATGGCAAAGAAAACCTATCTGCTGTTGCCCTAAGACGCCACTAGGCGTAATGGCCACTGACTGCTTTGACGGTCGGTGGCTAAGGACGGAAGAAGAAGAAGAAACATAATAATAAAGAAAATACAGTAATAAATAAAAAATACGTAAATAACATCTTACCTTAAAATCATTCTTGAGCAAGTAGACGATGAATATATACAGTATGTACAGTTTTGAATGTTGGTGACTTAGGGGGATTCTATACTTAGAAAATCAGATCGAGAAAATTGAGGAAGCTCATCTTCAGAACTGGAGGAACTCTATCTAATTCTTTTAGAAGAAGGGGACTTTGAAGAAGATCTAACAGGGGCTGGGGCTGATGTTAATAGCTCGGAATCTGAAGGGTTAGAGGGAGGGGTGACTGAAGATGGTTGTGGCGGTTGCGTCTTGAAAAAGGAGAGCAAAGACGTTTGCCTCATTGATGTCTTCATTTCCCTAAGAAGTTCTCTGTAACAGGCTATTTGGTGTTCAAGCCCACTATTTACTTTTGAACTTCTGTTGAAATTCGGATCAACCCTTTCCCAGTATGCAATTGCGTCCTCTACTTATTGGTTTTTTAACTACACTTTAGGACCCATTATGAATATATTAAAGCACAAAAATAAGTAATATAGGGCCTAAACACAAAAAAGTACAGTATGAATACTGTGTCTTATAATCACGATATGAACACTGCCATTATACTATTATCACAAAAATAACTATGAACTGTTTACAGTATAATCACAAAAATAATATAGTATGAATAGTTTGGTTATTTTAATCACAAAACAAAAGTAGTATTAATATGTTTAATCACAAATATAAGAGATTCAATGAGGACAACTTAAAAAAAACAGTGCGTACCGAACGATTTCTATTCAAAGACTGGACGACGTCAGAAACAAGATGACGCGCAGTTGTGACGAAATGCGACAAAAGAGCGAAGTGAGCGACGAAATTTGGAAAGTACTTCAGTCGGTTGGTCGGTCAGTCACATTTTGCACAAGGTCATTTGCGCACTTTTTCTATTTTCGAGAGAGTACATTAACTTTCAACCACAGCTAAGGGGGTGCAACTGTGGTTGAAATAATTGTATTGTTTCCCCTTATATTTACTCTCCCGAAAATAGAAAAAGTGCGCAAATGAAGGTGTGCATGAACAGTTTGATTATGGAAAGAAGACAACAACACGATTGATAAACAGTACATGAACTGGAGTTTCGTCAAACTTCAAACGTTGTTCTTAGAGGCAGTAAGTCGACCATGGCTTCTCAGAGGCAGTAAGTCGACCAGGGCAAGATTTTAAAAGATGCGCGAACAATTACGAGACATGTTGTTATAAAAAAAATGTTAATTATTTAGTCAATTTACGGTCCATTAGATCATTATCATTGCTCCACGTGTCATTTAGGTAAGGTTACTCCGTGTCTTCTTACAGCAGTGGTTTCTGTTGTAATTTGTTTTACATGATGAGGCTGCCAACCTCATGCTCAACCTCATATTAGTCGCCTTTTCAGACATGCCATAGGGAACAATTGTCCTTCCTGCACTTTATTTGTCTCCTCAGAGACCCCTGGGAACTACAAACAAGCTCTCAGAGACTGAATTTTCACACTGTTCAAGTTATTGCACATTAGTTCGTCAACGCCGCGGTAGAACCCAGTCATCAGGTTCAGTAGATAACAGTGTGTGTACATAACAGTGGCACTGAATGCAAAAACAGCATCAGACATGAGTCACAAATCATTGAGTGACAGTTGTCAATATCAAATCACTGTGTTACAGTGGTCAATATCGAATCAAGACGGGAGGCATGAAGACAACACCTATTAAAGAAATCGAAAATATTGCATACCTTCAACCAATTAGTACAAGAGATAGCAAGGCCCAGCAACAAACTGGGAAATTCCGGAGACTGACAGACCACCAAATGTACCATAGAATAAATGCTGTTGGAAGGGAAAGACTCAAGCAAAGCAACTTTGTAGAATCAACCACAACAAAGATGAGAACATATCCCATAAATGCGGTATTAACTACTAAACCCATCTACACTGCACACAGGCTCCAGACTTCGAAACAACATTGCTTCCTTGAAATGCTAGAAAACATTCTTTGAATTGAGAAAAAGACTGCAAAACAGAGAAAAGCCATATCGACAAAACACATAGAGAAACATTACCCAAGCATTTTATGGACCCATGAATACACAGATGCATCAGCAACAAATCCAACGGAAGGTCAAGGTGGAGGCGTCTTACATAATTTAAGCACTGGTACACTAAAACAGATGTCAGTGGCAACAAGAAAATTCTCAAGTAAATTTAGAGCAGAGGCAGAGAAAACTGCAGCAGAAGTTCTAATGACAGAAGAAAGAACCGAAAGACAAGTTGCTTTCGTCACAGGTGCACTGTCAGTAATTGCAACGCTGAAGAATAATGCATACCTGGATGACCTAAGAGTAATACTCCACAAACTGAGCCACCAATTCAAAAGAGTGTTGATACAATGGATCACATCTCATTGTAGCATCCCCGGCAATGAAGAGGCTGACAGATTGGCACAGGAAGTTGGAAAGCTACCTCAGCCTGATACAAGCATAACATTCGAAGAAGCTAAGAGTTTTATCAGAAGCAGATACAGGAAATAAATAGGATGCAGAGCATCCATACCACCAACAAAATGATACATATTACCAGCTCAGCAGAAGAGTACATGTGGTAATCTTCAGAAGAAGAAGAAGAAGAAGAAGAAGAAGAAGAAGAAGAAGAAGAAGAAGAAGAAGAAGAAGAAGAAGAAGAAGAAGAAGAAGAAGAAGAAGAAGAAGAAGAAGACGGCGATGACGACGAAGAAGAAGAAAAATAACAACAAGAAGAAGACGACGAATTAATAACAATTTGACAAGACTTAAAGGACTTTTATATTTGGACATGCGTCCTAATACAACCGACTAGGTGGAACGGGACGCGCCTCGGCAAAACGAGGCTAAATTTTTTTTTTTTTTAAAGAGGACGAAGAAGAAGAACAAGCAGAAGAAGATGGCGACGAAGAAGAAGACAAGGAAGAAAAAGAAGACAAGAAACAGAAGAAGAATCACATATAATATGGCCAATATGAAATCAATGGGTGACAGTAGCCAATATTAAATCACTGGGTGACAGTAGTCAATATTAAATCACTGGGTGACAGTAGCCAATATTAAATCACTGGGTGACAGTAGCCAATATTAAATCACTGGGTGACAGTAGCCAATATTAAATCACTGGGTGACAGTAGTCAATATTAAATCACTGGGTGACAGTAGCCAATATTAAATCACTGGGTGACAGTAGCCAATATTAAATCACTGGGTGACAGTAGTCAATATTAAATCACTGGGTGACAGTAGTCAATATTAAATCACTGGGTGACAGTAGTCAATATTAAATCACTGGGTGACAGTAGCCAATATTAAATCACTGGGTGACAGTAGCCAATATTAAATCACTGGGTGACAGTAGTCAATATTAAATCACTGGGTGACAGTAGCCAATATTAAATCACTGGGTGACAGTAGCCAATATTAAATCACTGGGTGACAGTAGTCAATATTAAATCACTGGGTGACAGTAGCCAATATTAAATCACTGGGTGACAGTAGTCAATATTAAATCACTGGGTGACAGTAGCCAATATTAAATCACTGGGTGACAGTAGTCAATATTAAATCACTGGGTGACAGTAGCCAATATTAAATCACTGGGTGACAGTAGCCAATATTAAATCACTGGGTGACAGTGGCCAATATAAAATCACTAGGTGACAGTGGCCAATATGAAATCAATGGGTTACATTAGCCAATATTAAATCACTGGGTGACAGTAGCCAATATTAAATCACTGGGTGACAGTGGCCAATATAAAATCACTAGGTGACAGTGGCCAATATGAAATCAATGGGTTACATTAGCCAATATTAAATCACTGGGTGACAGTAGCCAATATTAAATCACTGGGTGACAGTAGTCAATATTAAATCACTGGGTGACAGTGGCCAATATGAAATCACTAGGTGACAGTGGTCAATATGAAATCACTGGGTGACAGTAGTCAATATTAAATCACTGGGTGACAGTGGCCAATATAAAATCACTAGGTGACAGTGGCCAATATGAAATCAATGGGTTACATTAGCCAATATTAAATCACTGGGTGACAGTAGCCAATATTAAATCACTGGGTGACAGTAGTCAATATTAAATCACTGGGTGACAGTGGCCAATATGAAATCACTAGGAGACAGTGGTCAATATGAAATCACTGGGTGACAGTAGTCAATATTAAATCACTGGGTGACAGTGGCCAATATAAAATCACTAGGTGACAGTGGCCAATATGAAATCAATGGGTGACATTAGCCAATATTAAATCACTGGGTGACAGTAGCCAATATTAAATCACTGGGTGACAGTGGCCAATATGAAATCACTAGGTGACAGTGGTCAATATGAAATCACTGGGTGACAGTAGTCAATATTAAACCACTGGGTGACAGTGGCCAATATAAAATCACTAGGTGACAGTGGCCAATATGAAATCAATGGGTGACATTAGCCAATATTAAATCACTGGGTGACAGTAGCCAATATTAAATCACTGGGTGACAGTAGTGAATATTAAATCACTGGGTGACAGTGGCCAATATGAAATCACTAGGTGACAGTGGTCAATATGAAATCACTGGGTAACAGTAGTCAATATTAAATCACTGGGTGACAGTGGCCAATATAAAATCACTAGGTGACAGTGGCCAATATGAAATCAATGGGTGACAGTAGCCAATATTAAATCACTGTGTGACAGTAGCCAATATTAAATTACTGGGTGACAGTAGCTAATATTAAATCACTGGGTGACAGTGGTCAATACTAAATCACTGGGTGACAGTGGCCATTATGAAATCACTAGGTGACAGTGGTCAATATGAAATCACTGGGTGACAGTAGTCAATACTAAATCACTGGGTGACAGTAGTCAATATGAAATCACTGGGTGACAGTAGTCAATATGAAATCACTGGGTGACAGTGGCCAATATGAAATCACTGGGTGACAGTGGCCAATATGAAATCACTAGGTGACAGTGGTCAATATGAAATCACTGGGTGACAGTAGTCAATATTAAATCACTGGGTGACAGTAGTCAATATTAAATCACTGGGTGACAGTAGTCAATATGAAATCACTAGGTGACAGTGGCCAATATGAAATCACTAGGTGACAGTGGCCAATATGAAATCACTGGGTGACAGTGGTCAATATTAAATCACTGGGTGACAGTAGTCAATATTAAATCACTAGGTGACAGTAGTCAATATGAAATCACTGGGTGACAGTGGCCAATATGAAATCACTAGGTGACAGTGGCCAATATGAAATCACTGGGTGACAGTAGTCAATATTAAATCACTGGGTGACAGTAGTCAATATTAAATCACTAGGTGACAGTAGTCAATATGAAATCACTAGGTGACAATGGCCAATATGAAATCACTAGGTGACAGTGGCCAATATGAAATCACTGGGTGACAGTAGTCAATATTAAATCACTGGGTGACAGTAGTCAATATGAAATCACTAGGTGACAGTGGCCAATATGAAATCACTAGGTGACAGTGGTCAATATGAAATCACTGGGTGACAGTAGTCAATATTAAATCACTGGGTGACAGTAGTCAACATGAAATCAATGGGTGACAGTGGTCAATATGAAATCACTGGGTGACAGTGGCCAATATGAAATCACTGGGTGACAGTGGCCAATATGAAATCACTGGGTGACAGTGGTCAATATTAAATCACTGGGTGACAGTGGCCAATATGAAATCATTGGGTGACAGTGGCCAATATGAAATCACTAGGTGACAGTGGTCAATATTAAATCACTGGGTGACAGTAGTCAATATGAAATCACTGGGTGACAGTGGTCAATATGAAATCACTGGGTGACAGTGGCCAATATGAAATCAGGGGAGTGACAGTGGTCAATATGAAATCACGGAGTGACAGTGGCCAATATGAAATCACGGAGTGACAGTGGTCAATATGAAATCACGGAGTGACAGTGGTCAATATGAAATCACGGAGTGACAGTGGTCAATATGAAATCACGGAGTGACAGTGGTCAATATGAAATCACGGAGTGACAGTGGTCAATATGAAATCACGGAGTGACAGTGGTCAATATGAAATCACGGAGTGACAGTGGTCAATATGAAATCACGGAGTGACAGTGGTCAATATGAAATCACGGAGTGACAGTGGTCAATATGAAATCACGGAGTGACAGTGGTCAATATGAAATCACGGAGTGACAGTGGTCAATATGAAATCACGGAGTGACAGTGGTCAATATGAAATCACGGAGTGACAGTGGTCAATATGAAATCACGGAGTGACAGTGGTCAGTATGAAATCACGGAGTGACAGTGGTCAATATGAAATCACGGAGTGACAGTGGTCAATATGAAATCACGGAGTGACAGTGGTCAATATGAAATCACGGAGTGACAGTGGTCAATATGAAATCACGGAGTGACAGTGGTCAATGTGAAATCACGGAGTGACAGTGGTCAATATGAAATCACGGAGTGACAGTGGTCAATATTAAATCACGGAGTGGCAGGGGTCAGTATCAAATTAAAATAAAATATTAAATATCACCGCAAAGTGAGACTACAAATTAACTCGTACTCTCCCTTCCCTTCCCGATACACACACACACACACAAACACACACATACACACAAACACACTGGCCCACTCACATTTTTCCGTGTTTTAATTTTGCGTACGGTAAGTTTGGTTTTTTTTTTTTCTTACAGATTGGTCACTAACGAAGACTCGTGTGTCGAAACGCTCTGCTAACTGGTTTGTCATCGGTGAGCTGATATTGATCTATGTTTGATTGTACACGCAAGAAACAGAAAGAAATTCGGTAACGATTGTCCTTTTAGAGATTCGATACCCTGATCAACCTGACCCGAAGTGGACCCGATCTACCTTGATAAAATGGTGTCTGTTTTCAGGTTTGAGAGTATTTGTAATTTGTTATAAGTTTAGCCTCTATCTAACTGTACCTCTGCTTTAATATCTGCGTCATGCAATTCCACCAGGTGGGAAAATTCAAACTAAAGGATATTTTACCACATGTTAACTTCATTTTTTTTTTAAATGTCGCTTTCATACCTTACGCAGATTACAAGTAAAGTTAATTTTAGCACGCTAGCTCGTGGTTTTTTCGCCGTGCCTTTAATCCTGGGGATATCGCGTGGCAGCAAGCTAGTCCGAAACTTCCCTAACTTACAAAATTGGCACTTTTTCCCCTACATAGTCACCAAAATATCGACCAAATTATTCCGGGGAATTAACGGTAGTTTCGAACGACCTGTTGTCGGTCCCTGAAGTATAAGAATGCTAGCTGACTGAACAAGTGTCACGATGGTACATGTGGACTAATAGATATCGCGCTATTAGTCTGATCTTATGACGTCATGGCTATGAAGAATATAAGAACACTAAATACCCTAATTATAACCTACACGAGATTTAACCGGGTGTGACATATTATGATAATAGCTTTCATATATCTATTTCATTATCTACACTTTTCTTTTACCTAGCTTTCACCTACGCATGTTTTGTTAACACAAAACCCTCCTATACTCAGAGATCTGTCTCTTTTTCTAATTTAGCACGCATATTTTATTGCTGTTCGCTATTTCCTTTGATGAAGGTTTACCAACAGACCTATTAGCTAACGTTGAGCTGTAATTAAACGCCAGCGATTGAAAATCGTTGTAATAGATCAGACAGCGATCAGGGGAAATAAATTTTAGTAGAAAGAGCAGATAATATGGAACAAAGGGAGACAATTTATATTACCTTCCCCTGAATCGTTCGTTTGAAAGGTAATTAAACACGGTGAGAATCGCAAGATCAAAGGACATTGCTCGCTAGAATGGCCCATACGAGCAGAGACGTGTAAAATTTGCACTGATTAGCAAATTACGTTACGCCAGATCTCAATCGAGTCCGTACGCAACAGAGAGAGTCCGGGTTTCGGTTCTAGCGTGAAAAATGGCTTTGATTTCACGTATTGCTCAAGATCTGAACGTAGGTGTTAAAAGTAACTAGTACGAGTGATTTTCTAGAGATTTAATATATAAACCCCAGCATTTTAAACTCAATTTATCCAGTACCCTCAGATCTTAAAGACATCTAGCTCGATTTCTAGAATCACTTGTATTAGTGAAGTTTCTTAGTTTTTCGTTGGAGATAGTCTTAGAATTTCTGTGTTTAAGGTAATTATATATACTAGTAGTTTGAGTGATTAATTGTTAAGTCCGTATTTCATTTCACTAGATTTTCGGTGCAGAGTGATTTACTAGAAGGTCCGTCATTTATATTTCTCTAGGATTTACTGTGTTACAGTGGATAGCAGAACAAATAATAATTTCTAGCTAAACTATTCCAGCTATAAAGTAAATTTAATTAATAGCTAGTAACCAGTCAGAGAATATTTTAACCGACTAGTAAATGCACTGTTCATTATGAGTATTGACGAAATATATATTTATTTCTAATTCATGATGATGTATTTTTTTAAATGACTAGAATTTATTTCACGGGAGTTTTTAAACGATAAGACAAGCTCTAAGCTTGTAAGTTATAATTTAAGTAAATAACCGAAGTGGATAAATATATTATATTTTACACGGGTTAAGGATAGGATTGAGAATACTATATTATGGTTAAGTATTTGTATTTTTTTCTCCTTTACACAGCATTGGGTCAAACCCTTAACCTTACCAGCGGCTTCCATTATGAATCTGAGAATAACCTTACAAAAGAACATTCTGATATAAATATCGGGTTTTCAAGGTGACTGTCTGGCCTCGTGTTTACACACAGAAAGAGACAGAGAACCAACCCAAAGAATATTAAGAATAAATTGTAACTGGATTTATAGATATCCAGATTTCTTTTTCCCAATTTCATATACATTCAGCCTGATGCGGCGACATAATCAAACATTGACATTACCTGAATAACAACCACTGTGTTGTGAAGAAGATTTATCCTGAACAGATTTATTTACCTGACACTCGATTTAACGATCGAATATTCCAAGCTACTGTACACTGTGAACATTAGATCTCTTAAATATTTTCCTACCTGGACAAAAAAATTGAAGTGACATAATCAGCATCCTACTAACAGTAACGAACCAAGCGTTTCCCAACATTTGGATTAATTAGTCTTGGAGAAACTGGGGCTTGTTTCGCCAAAACCCAACCTTGGATTTGCTGTATGTACCTTAACGATTGTTCCAGATGTTGTGAAAGCACCTATTAGGTAAGAGCGACTGGATGTGATCACAGGTTTGTCAGAGCGAGAGAAAGCATGGATGAATAATTCTTTTATTGTATAATCCATGTACTCACTTTGTATTTTTTTTTAATGCAAGTTTTGCTGATGCTGTCCCTTTTCAGAATAGATTAACTTATAAACTCTGTTCTTTACTGTAGAGGGAAATCCTAAACCATAGCGTACAAACCTTTGACTCTTTGGGGGTTAATAACTTTCTTCTAACAGGATCTTGTCTCAACAGAGGGAGGGAGGATTACACCTATAAGTCTAACTCTTTAATTAATTCATTAACTTATGTTTATTTGTATTTGATTGATATCAAAATATTGCTGTTGTGAAGTTGTTGTTTTTTTAATAAATAAAATTTACATAAACTTTATTTACGTGTGTTGGTCAGCTCGTCCCAAAAAGATCCCTGTTCCTTTGATATAGTTTTCCCGTTTGTGCGTCTAATTGTCGTCACGTATCTGTGGGTGTGTAGATGTGAGTGGTTGAATATATCAATATATATTTATAGGAAAACTGTCTGATCTAAGAATCTCAGTCGTAATCGATAGGCTGGATTGCATTATCTCCCATAGATTATCTCTAAAATCCAGGGACAGACTTTACCTTTCACCATTTCACTCGTGAAAATCTATTACTTTACCTTATCTCCCACTGAGCTATTACCTGTTCTAGTTCTATTCAGACCGGACCATAATTGATCTTAAATACCTATCAAAAAATCTACGACACCGGGTATTCTATTCACCGGATAAACACCATATTTGTGTGTGCAAGGGTCAAAGATTAACCAATTAAAGAGAAGTATAACCTCTGTACGGCGTTTTAGTGTGATCGATAGCTGACATATTTTTTTTAAGTGAAGAAAAACATCCTGTCCAACCTTTGAAGGGTAACAGTTAGGATATGTAGTGGCTATAATTCTAGATATTATGTTCATATGTCGCTGTTTTTTTTATGACATTATCCTTCCTGGTCAGTTATTGTATACATACATACATGAAATAAAAAGTTCAAAGATGTGTGTATGTGTGTGTTTATATATGTGTGTTTCCTTTCATATGACATAAACTTGCAAATTCTTCATACTATTTATGTTCTTTTTTTTTAAATTAAAAAAGGGGGATGCAAAAGCTAGGGGTATATAGGAAAGGAAGACACGCTCACACACACACACACACACACACACACACACACACACACACACACACACACACACACACACACACACACACACACACAGACACACGACTTTGACATTTTCATTTACCCAATATACTATAATTGACCAGGAGGGATAATTCCACAAGTAAACAGCGGAATATTAAACACATTATTTAAAATTATACACATTATATATATATATACTAACTAGTGTAAAAACCCGTCATAAGACGGGGATTAAATTCAAAAGGACCAATACCTAATGGCAAAATTACTTATTCAAAAGTATTTTTTTTTAAATAATATTTGTTTTGCATCTGATGTTAAAAGTCTGAACATTACAAAAGAGCATCTTGTTTTTCTGTTGTTTTAATCTGGACTTTTACATTGTTGTGATTTCTTGATCGAGACAATGCGACGTACAACTTAAATCGTGGATCTCTGCATCTTCCTGTCTCCAGTTCATGAACCGTTTATCAGTTGTGTTGTTGACTTCTTTCCATACAGTATAATCAAACTGTTCAGTGCCTTCTATCTTTCGTGCCCAGTCTCATTTTCTTACCCCGTTCCTGGTGTCACAATATATAACAGCATTCTTCTTCTCGTAACATGCCAGAAGAAAGTGAATTGCTTCCTCCTGTTAGTAAGTAAGCTACCTGTGCATCACCACAGTACACGAACTCCATAGCACCAGCGAGGATCCCAATGTTTGTATTCGGGATCACACATTCTATAAATATTTTTGTAATATTCTTGAATAATAATAAAATTTTACTAATAATATATTTTTACACTCTTCAATATTTAAACATTTTTTAAGTACTTTTTAAATGAAAAAATACACCGATATAAAAGGTAACGGTAAAGGATCCCGTTACGCGCCCATTGATATAAGGGAACCAAATAATTTGTGTGATATATATGATATATAGTATGAACATGCATGCCGTTCACAGAGAGATGTTAATGGCGCATGCACACCGTCCTTAGCGCATTCTTCTTTGGTAAGTGTTACTATTTTCGGGAGAGTATTACAAAATCAAAATATAAGGGAAACAATACAATTAATGTCCAACTTTCAACCAAAATAACTTGCTGTATCCCTTAGCGTTAAGAAGGCTTGTGACAGAAAAAGATTTTATATATATATATATATATATATATATATATATATATATATATATATATATATATATATATATATATATATATATATATATATATATATATATATATATATATATATATATATATATATATATATATGATTATAATCCGTCAAAGGTTGAACAGCATTTGTTTCATCATTAAAGATAAGGGGGTCCCACAGCAAATACTGCCGTAGAGGAGTGAAGTGTAAGTACCTTCGCCACACTAGGTCCAGCTTCGGGAGGTGGGGGAGGGGAAGTGACCAGTTCACTTCCTGACTTACCTTTTCATTCCCACACTCACGAGCAGAGTCAGGCACACATTTACAGCTGGGTATAATGGAATGTGACGCCATCGTCTTTTAAACCTGGTACTTTTGCCGCGAGAGACTTGGCGTGTGTTTGTTGAAGGCCTATGCTCCTTTGGGAGTGGAGGGTTATGAATGAATGAATGAATGAATGAAGATAGTCCTTAAATCCAAACCAAACCAACTTCTCGTAATCTAATTAGGTTTTTTTTTTTTTGGCCCATGCACAAGAAACATTGAGTTTATCCCGGAGCTAATTTAAAATAGTAATTGCTTTGAATGGGCACGAAAGACGTAGTCACGCTTTTTTAAGGACGACGGTGTCAGGGTATAAAAATATATCCTAGAGACATTCGCTAGTCAGTTGACGACAAGCATTCTCAGACGTTTTGATGTGTGCTCGAGCAGTCGAAGTTGAAAGAAGTGTCTTTCATTACAACATAGAATGGTCAACGTCTGCTTGGAACCCTAACTACTACTGACATTTTGACTGTTAATAGAGCTACTAAGAAAGAATATTTTCAACTGAGTCATGAAATAAATGAACCAGGAAGTCGTGAGTAAATAAAAATTGATTTAGATGCCTTTGTCAGCTGTTTCTTCCAGAACTCCTTTTTCCTGACCGTAGTATTTTACACCCCGGGCTTTGGTTTAAAAAAAAGTAAATGTAGTCCAACAGCAGAACCTGCCGTAGAGGAGTGAAGAGACTTCATCATTTTAGGTCCAGCTTTATGAGTGTTACACCCCCCTAAAATTAATGTTTATTTTTCAAGAGGTCATCACTGTTGTACCTCCGTAAAGCACGTGAAAGTCATGGCCATCAACTTTTGTGAAACGTCATGGGGCTTCACTGATAACGTATTGGTTTGGTGGATGGTGTCTTATTGAATTATTTGCTAACGTTACTGTTGTGTTGTGGATCTGATAATGTCTACAGTTGATACCTATATATCCGCCACACAGGCAAACACTGTAGAAGTCTACTGGTAAGCGATGCACAGGTTCTCGATACAAATAGACCACGCCCACTCCGGGGCTATTTCTAAATACGTGTTAAGTTCCCTGTCACACTTGTAATACTAAGTGCGTGTGTTGGTTTAGTCGTTTACACCACAGGTACGTACACAAGAGTCATGGATGGTTGTAAACGACTGGTGACATTTCATATGGGTTTATTCACGTCACAACACATTGATGAAATACACATAGAATACCGTTCACAGCACAACACAAGATATAAATTACCACATAAGAACTGCGCACTCGGCAGCTACAATGATATCATGATTCATGGCCTAGAGTACTCATATTAAACTCAGCGTTCTAAAGAATCCTCAATAACAATCCTCTCACAGGAGCTATCATGATTCATGGCCTAAAGTACTCTTATTAAACTCAGCGCTATAAAGAATCCTCAATAACAATCCTCTCACAGGAGCTATCATGATTCATGGCCTAAAGTACTCTTATTAAACTCAGCGCTATAAAGAATCCTCAATAACAATCCTCTCACAGGAGCTATCATGATTCATGGCCTAAAGTACTCTTATTAAACTCAGCGCTATAAAGAATCCTCAATAACAATCCTCTCACAGGAGCTATCATGGATTCATGGCCTAAAGTACTGTACACTGCAGTTATAAACACTTCCACAATAATTAAAACTGCAGTTTCATACTACGCTGTACCCACAGCGAAAAATCCGTCGACATTTTAAATTCAGCACTGTACAGGCATTTCACACTTCCCAAAAACACTGTCTTCCTACCCGGTCAAAACGCCCGGAACACTCTCCCTAGATAACACACTCGTCCCGCTCAAAAGCAGACACGAGACTTTTTCACGGTCAACACAACTCAGTCAACCAATCATCTGCGGGCTAGCCGCGAGCTATTCTCACTCCGTTCAAAACATTACAGAATAAATATATCAGCGCTTTTCACGCTGTCTGTAATCTGTCTCTCGAAACTATCACGAGATACTCTCTAAATAATTCGATAGCTAACAAGCAACTAAGTGCTATAACTCAAAATCTATTTCAACTACTAACATACTCCAGTTTACTTCCCCTTACACTAAAACTGTTCGTTACATCTTACCTCACCCCCAGAGAAAAAAATTGATTCTATCAATTTTTTGACAAATACATCCCCAAAAAATTAAAAGGACAATGAATCTCTAACATATGCGTCTAAGAATTACCTTAAGTTAAGTCAAAATAAGACATCTACAAAATATAAGCATTAAGTGAAATGTAAAAATGAAGTATCCAATGTAATCAATTAAGCATACCAAAAATAATGCATTACAAAACCAAGTTAAGTGAATACAGCACAACTAAATAGGAAACAACCGATAGTACAAGAAAAGACAAGATCAAGCAAACGAAAAAATGATCCGTGATAAAAGTAAGTATGAAATCAGAATATGAGGAAAAACAATAATATTACATTCAAACAATTTGTTATATGTAAAATAATTACAAATATCACAAGTAGCTACACTATATTAAGTTATACCATTAAAGTAACAATACACAGAATGAAAGTATAAGAAGCGAAAGAAGAAGTATACAAGGAGAATGAAGTGAAACGTAAATAAAGCACAAAATGTACACAAAATATGAAACCATACTCAAAAGACAACAGAAAAGAAGGAATGGAATGAAGAATAATCAACAAGGACAAAAGCAAAAGGTATGAATATAGAGAACGTTGATAAAAATATATACTAATAACTATTTAGATCAACAACGTATTTCAAAATACATACAAACACGATCGAAAAGCACAAAAGAAAATAACAAAGTATTCCTATACTAATACCACAAAAAAATAGTTTATAACTAAACAAAACATAATCAGTAATTTAAACAAATTATACAAGTTATACATAATCAACAATAAATTATCGACACCACACAAAAAAGTAGTAGCATTGCTATAAGACCAACGCATAACATCCAAAAAACAAAAAAAACTTTCTTTAAAGAACTAACATTATTCTACATATCAAACATAGCACATAGTCAAACGCTAAGCACACACAAAACCAAAAATAACAAATTACAATGTCTGGGAAAAAAATATTTTCCAAAAAATACAGTACAAAAATATTTCGTAATGCTAAGTTACATAAAAATAGTATTTTAATTTAATTAATTCAAATCTATAATTAACAAATTAACAAAAAACTAGCTTTAGCAAAATGAGAGACATATAACAATTCCTGTATCTAAGCAAACACTAAACAACACGTGTAGGTTTTTTTTTTTTTTTAAACGTCACAGAGAAACACATAGAAAAACACACTATTACCAAAATACAAGTTTGCAAATACATGAAAACAACGTAATGTATGTTAAGCAAGTGCTTAAATCAGATCTCTAGATTTCTCAATCAAATAACAATATCAGCAAACGCTGTTAATTTTCTCTATACAGTTCAATTTAAACTTTAAATATTTCCGGCTGACAATCACGTTCAGCTTAGCTATAGTGTTATTTAGTTATAAATTTATATCTATCTCCACCTGATATATTAAAAGTAATTATTGTAACATTACAACTAATGAGTATGTGCATAGGGCTGGCAAACTCATCATGTACAAAACTATTCTACCCAACACATCTGTAAAACAAATACCAAAAAACTGCAAGTTCTACACCAGAGTATAAAAAATAGGCATAAGTTTGTAACCAGTAAGGTTAAATATAAATCTGCTCATTGCATTTATGAATAGTAAACAACACGTCACTACCATATAACACACTATATATTATCCAAAACACAATAGTATAAAAATAGTATCGAAATGAACTAATTTATAATCAAAACAGTCATACATATCAAGAAAACAATAGACATCAAATGATGCGTAAAGATGATATATAACAACTTATAATGATCTATGCAATAGAATACATTAACATCTTCTGTCCTAATAAACAAACAACAACAAAAATCAACTGCAAAAAAAAAAAATCTCCATAGGTCTTGCCGACATCTCATAAACACTAGGGGTAAAACGTCGAATGCTTAGTTAGCACGCTGATATGTTCTGCTTGAGAAAACACTCACTCGGGCACAATGTTGACCTATATTCTTGCCGCTACCGTAAACAGCCGTTAACGTAAACAGGAGCGCTGACCCATATCAAGAAGTCGCCTCTGTTCAAAAAATACAAATGAAAATTCCATTTTAATGAATGGTGAAATTTACTACGAACAACGGAGAGGTTAAACAAACAATTACCCCGCACTGTGGTCCGTGTGGTAATCTGGTCACCCCACGATGTCATCGACTCTTCGTTTAAGTTCACAACAACGTGTTGCTCTTTCAAAATCAGAAACATAACAAGCAGTAGTATTTGTGACATCATTATCATTGCTACTTTGCTTAATAACAATGCTTCTAGGCTCATGTCGAGCAAAATTAGCATAATTACAATTATTATTTGTTGTTTGATCAAAATATTTATCATCATTTCCTCTTTGTTTGAGACTATTATTATGTCTATAATCCCAGTCAGACTTATTATGATTAACATTTCTACTCCGCACAAAAAATCTGTCAGAAAAATTATTGCACGACTGAAAACTCTTCTTGTATTTGTCTGTACCATTATTTTCAAAATTCTGAGAATTAAACTGTTGAGATACATTAACTTGTCTATTATCTCTCTGAGAAGGAAAATTATTATCATATGAATTTCCTTGGTACTTTCTAACCTTAGAAACATCTCTCCTACAAAAACTCTTTCCATTCTTTTCTTTGACAATATGCTTGTTTACAGTATCATCTGCAGATCTATAAGTATCTTTATCGTTACGCCTATAATGGGTTTCATCCTTGGAACCACTACTTATAACTTTATCCCTTGTTATCATCTTCTTAGAACTTCCAAAATCAGTTACTCGTTTAATCTTTGGGCTTTTAGCTTGAAATCTATCAGGACTGACTGTTACCTTATCATTCTCTCTATTACACTTCCGCCAAGATTCGTTGCCATTGGAAGCAGAATCAAAAGACCTTCGAAAGTTATATTTTCCTCGAAAAGATATTTGTCTATCACATCTAACCTTTCTATCCGCAAAGATTGTATAGGGCTGGATCTTTGCTTTTTTAACCTGTTGGTAAACAACTTTCTGTCTAGCATTGTCCACATTTACAGAAGACCATATTCCGCTGTTTAAAATAACATCGAGTAGACCCTCTACCCTTTTTGTACTTTCTGCAATTTCAACATTTTTTTGTGAAATTTCTTCACTTAATTTCCTATTTAATTTGTCAAATGTCAAAACTTTACTTCTCTCCTCTGTTAACAATCTCTCAATCTTAATCATCTCCTCTCTCTCAGTCGTTAACTCTTCTAATTTGTCTTTCTCATCCTTTTCTTTATTTGCTCTAGTTTGACATGTTTCACTACCTAATTTCTCACATTTCTTATCCTGAACTTTTAATTTGTCATGTATGTCTTTCTTTTCTTTCAGTTGGCAACTGATAATATCATTATCCTCCAACACCTCATGAAGCATATTTATGTAAGTCTCTTCACGAACATTGCTCTCAATCTTTAATATGTCATACATTTCTTTTTTCTCTTGAACTTCCTGTCTGAGATTACCAACTTCGTCATCTTTGTCTTTCACCCGAATTTCCAACTCTTTGTTCTTGTTCAATGCTGCATCTAACGCCGCATGTACTTTAGTAAGTTCCGTGTTTGACTTATCTAACTCATTTGCGAGTTTAGAGACTGTTTCGTGTAGTTTACTCACTTCAGTAGTAACTTTTAAACAATTGTCCCTTTCCCGTAGGGCACTCTGTTTGTTGACTTTTATTTGTTCTCACTTCCTAATTCCTTTTTCTGCTCATCAGGAATACCGTTGTGGATTATCTTGAATATATTTTGCATTATCTGTCCGTG
The DNA here is from genome assembly GCA_024509875.1 of Oreohelix idahoensis. Classification (NCBI taxonomy): domain Eukaryota; kingdom Metazoa; phylum Mollusca; class Gastropoda; order Stylommatophora; family Oreohelicidae; genus Oreohelix; species Oreohelix idahoensis. The sequence continues at coordinate 80,911 of JAMPIV010005879.1, read as the reverse complement.
TTCAAGTTCAATATACTGTTGTAAAAACACACGAAGGTGCTGTAGCAAATCAATCAAATCCTTAGCCATTATTGAATTACAAAGAAGCTTAAAGTTATGTTCAGCAAATAACTTTAGGGATACTGACACATTAACCAACAAATCGTCCATGATCCATACTCCAAGTCTTGGACCACTCAATCCCTTTTCATCTCTACCTATTAACAATGCACTCTCCAACATAGGCCTTATATCTGCAGGATTATTATCAAAATCCATGGTGATTTAATCACTCAGTTAACTATATATCTATATCAGTATAATTATTAATGTCGCAAGTTTATGTTTCAAGAAGTTCTGACAATTACCCTTCCATTTCACACAGTTCAGTATGTATACCAAAAATATTATTCATAAACTTTGTATCATCAATTCCTCTTCCATCTGAGGGAAGTCAACATATATCATACAACCATCAACACTTAGCATCAATACTAAATCCTAATAATATGTCTATATAGAATTAGACAACAAAAACAACAGATTTCAACAGTATAGGAGATGCAAAGCACAGGAAGGCTCGTTGACATAGTTAAGGCGACACAGTTCACACACCAAAACATAACTACTTATCTTGAATGAAAACTCTTCTGTTCCTTTCCGTTAACACCCTGGATATCACAAAGTTCAATGGTAAAACAATCGACAACAGAAAGGCATTGGAACTTGACACCTTGATTCCGCTCAGGTCCTCGATTCAGCACGCTACGTGCTAACACACCGCACAGGAAAGCAGGAAATGGGTCACCGTCTGTCAATTTCGTTGAAAGGAGGTACACCGCTCGTTCATACTGCCAGATGATTACTTGTACTGGTATACAGACGCCACTGTATATCATGACATCTCATAATCTTGAGTAATAAATTTCTTGACTTGCGAGTTGCGACTTGCGACTTGAGTTAACAGTTCCCAGTTTAACTGATACTGAATAAGTTTTCCTTGGGCCTGGATACAGCTCTCAAATGTGATGTCTGTCTTTCATATACTAACGCCACTCAGGCTACATGCTAACAGTTGTGAATTAATATCACGCGAATTTCGCGGGTATCTGATCCTATAAAACTAGCACACCACTGTTACACCCCCCTAATGTTAATAGGAAAATCCGGGAGGTCATTACTGTTGTCTCTCCGTCAAGCACGTGAAAGTCATGGCCATCAACTTTTGTGAAACGTCATGGGGCTTCACTGATAACGTATTGGTTTGGTGGATGGTGTCTTATTGAATTATCTGCTAACGTTACTGTTGTGTTGTGGATCTGGTAATGTCTACAGTTGATACCTATATATCCGCCACACAGGCAAACACTGTAGAAGTCTACTGGTAAGCGATGCACAGGTTCTCGATACAAATAGACCACGCCCACTCCGGGGCTATTTCTAAATACGTGTTAAGTTCCCTGTCACACTTGTAATACTAAGTGCGTGTGTTGGTTTAGTCGTTTACACCACAGGTACGTACACAAGAGTCATGGATGGTTGTAAACGACTGGTGACATTTCATATGGGTTTATTCACGTCACAACACATTGATGAAATACACATAGAATACCGTTCACAGCACAACACAAGATATAAATTACCACATAAGAACTGCGCACTCGGCAGCTACAATGATATCATGATTCATGGCCTAGAGTACTCATATTAAACTCAGCGTTCTAAAGAATCCTCAATAACAATCCTCTCACAGGAGCTATCATGATTCATGGCCTAAAGTACTCTTATTAAACTCAGCGCTATAAAGAATCCTCAATAACAATCCTCTCACAGGAGCTATCATGATTCATGGCCTAAAGTACTCTTATTAAACTCAGCGCTATAAAGAATCCTCAATAACAATCCTCTCACAGGAGCTATCATGATTCATGGCCTAAAGTACTCTTATTAAACTCAGCGCTATAAAGAATCCTCAATAACAATCCTCTCACAGGAGCTATCATGGATTCATGGCCTAAAGTACTGTACACTGCAGTTATAAACACTTCCACAATAATTAAAACTGCAGTTTCATACTACGCTGTACCCACAGCGAAAAATCCGTCGACATTTTAAATTCAGCACTGTACAGGCATTTCACACTTCCCAAAAACACTGTCTTCCTACCCGGTCAAAACGCCCGGAACACTCTCCCTAGATAACACACTCGTCCCGCTCAAAAGCAGACACGAGACTTTTTCACGGTCAACACAACTCAGTCAACCAATCATCTGCGGGCTAGCCGCGAGCTATTCTCACTCCGTTCAAAACATTACAGAATAAATATATCAGCGCTTTTCACGCTGTCTGTAATCTGTCTCTCGAAACTATCACGAGATACTCTCTAAATAATTCGATAGCTAACAAGCAACTAAGTGCTATAACTCAAAATCTATTTCAACTACTAACATACTCCAGTTTACTTCCCCTTACACTAAAACTGTTTGTTACAATGAGGTGGGCTGAAAAGTTTCCTTCCTCGTTGCCTTTGCCTTCCCTAACTCAAGAGCACTCGTTTACAGCTGTGTTGACCTTGCTTACCAGAGAATAAAAATAGTCATTAACTGCATTAAGCAGAGAGATTGATTTGAATTGCTGATTTACTAAAATGTTAAGAAACATGGAAAACTGTTTTTAAGAATTTATATAGCTCCACTGTGCATGAGAGGGTTTTTTTTTAAATTGCAACTTTTCTGTCTGTAACAATTATTTTGTACAGTGGAACCAAAAAGAGAATAATCGTCCAAGTGACACACCGAAATAGAGAGATTCCCTTCTATATTTTTGTGCTGCATCACAGCTGTTAACTTTTCAGTTTCTTACAAGCTGCTGCTGGTTTGTCTTTATTTTACTTCATAGACTACTAGTTTGTGTGAGAATTATGAAGATGAAAGAAAACGGTTTGAGTTGGTTGAGCAGGGAACTACGTTTTGGAATATTTTGGTTTCCCTGAAAGTTAAACATCATCTTCTTAGAACAGTATTCAAACGTTCTCTCTTAAGAGTTAACGTCTTATACATTACTAGAGACATGCGTGCGCTACTTCCTTCCCGGATCTATTCGAGTGGCCATTTTGTTTTACACGAATTTTCACAAGAGATTCAACAGCTACTGTCATTTACGGGTCGTAACATTTTTATTTATTTATTATTTTAACGCATTTAACTTAGTTTTCGCTTTCTTACTCTTCTGTTTTCGTTCGTGTATCCGTGATGTAGACCTTGTGGTAGTTACGTTGGAAATTCTCTTCATGTTTGTCCTAGTACAACGTGGCATGACAAGGTCACCAATGTGGAACTGATGACAAGAAGTACACAAATGCCAGTGTGCCAAGAGATGAGAAGATTGGACATACATTGAATAAGCCTGTTGATAGCATCGCCAGGCAGTCCTTGTTCCAAAATCCCTAGGGTAAGAGAAATTGAGGTATACAATGGAGTAGAGACCTGAAGACATAAATGAAAATGATAAAGAATACATAGAAAGACCTGCAGCTGGTGGCACGCGATAGGAGGGCTTGGCAACCGTTTGTTGAAGCCCTATGCTCCTAGGGGAGCTGAAAGGAAATGATAATGAATATGATAATTTATCTTAGAAAGACGCATTGCCTATTTTCATTTACCACACCGTGGAGACATAATACACTAATCACGAATGAGCAAAGAAAATATTCAGCTAGGATATTGCCACACCAGGACGGAGATAAATACCGTCAGTACTTTGTGTTGGGCGCGTGAGTAGTAGAGAATGGCGGAAACAGGTATCATTCTGGTGGAGCCGATGGTGGAGCGCTGGTGGAGCATGACTTTTATATAGCAAAAATATGGCGGCGCGCTGGTGGAGCGCATGACTTTTATATAAGGGAAATGTGGTGGGGCAAGATGGCGGACTTGAGCTAACAAGGGGAGGTTATATGGGGCAAGATGGCGGACTTGAGATAACAAGGGGGAGATAACTAGGTTGTTGTATTGCATGACTTTGTATATAAGAAAATACTCAGTGTGCAGGTGGAGCATTAGGTGGGGTGACTTTTTATATAGGGAAAATGTGCAGGGGCAAGATGGCGGGGTGACTTTTTATATAAGGGAAATGTGGTGGCGCTTTGTGGTGGCGCGTGACTTTTTATATAAGGAAAAGGTGCAGGCGCAAGAGGGCGGACTTGAGATAACAAGAAGAGGATAATAGGAAGATGGCGGGGTGACTTTTTATATAAGGGAAATGTGGCGGTGCACCGCAGGCGCAAGATGGCGGGATGACTTTTTATATAAGGAATTGAGGGGGAGGGTAGGAGGAGGCGGATGACTTTTTATATAGTAATATATTAGTGTTTATTTTTAGATAACAAGAAGGCGTTATTTATACACATATATTAATTCTGCAGGAGTGATGCAGGGACAAGATGACGGGATGACTTTTTATATAAGGAATTGAGGAGGTGGGTAGACGGAGCTCAGGAGAAGTGGGTGACTTTTATATACCACTATATTAGCTCACTAATAGTGTGTTGTGGTCGAGTGGAGGTTTTTTGTGGTGGGGGTGACGAGGCATGGTGTGGTGAAGTGGGATGTTATAAATATTTATAGGGGACTTAGTGTACTGACTGAGATCAGCTGTGAAGGTATATATATCTAATAAGAGTAGTGTATTATATATAACCTTGCTTGCTGCCACATATGTATACCTCAGTCAGAATTATTCTGGAATAGTGTGATGACTACGTTGTATGTCTAGGGTATGTGTATGATGAAGTGTAAGTCATAACAACAACAGACAGATAAACAATTTAATTTATTCCACCACACTTGACAACACTGTGACACTCACATACATATAACACTCTAAAGGATATCTTAAAGGAGTCACTGATAACTTTTCAAATAACAATATGTATTCATTGCTGTTATGAATGAATATGTGTCCTGATTCAAATACAAAGGGAACCAGGAATCACAATCAATTTTACTTACAAGTTATATGTACAGAATTTATCAATATGAATATTGTAATGACATATATTATTAAAAGTATCCTATGTGTGTCAGTTGTGTAGTAGTAATATGAGGTAATACTGGTTTTGTTTTGTTCAAGCTCTGTTGGTATTTGTCATCATGACTTCAATAGTTTGTCTTTAGGGGAGCTAGTATTGGAGATGTTCTCAGTTCCTGTTATTAAAACAATTTAATTCCCCTCTTAATGTTATTTTTACAAGGTCATTTTAAGCTGGGGGTACATAATTTTGAGCTCAGCTGGCCACATCAGCTTATCTTGCGTGATGGCGGCAGGAACAGACTCCTCTGCTCGATTCTCTCCTCGGCTCTGGAGACACCTCACTGATAGCTAAATGGACCAAGGAGTATGCTGTCCGACTCTGGATTCAGCAAAGCTCTGACCAGGTGCTGCTCAATACCATCATGACCACGGTCCCTGAAAACAAGAAGGATGTACCTTCTACTTCATAACTAATTTATACTCTCTTTTTACACTGAGCACAGTACATCACAAACATTGAGTTCAGAGCGTTAGGCCAACTGTCAGCTTCATCTGAAATACTTTATACCAGTATTTACCTCCTTAATGGTTACTACGCCTCTGCACTTCCAGCATTATTTCTGTCTAATCAATAATCTAGGTGTCAGTGTACTGTTTGGCCATTCCATGCAGTTTTACTTTCCTCCGACACCTTCTGTTCAGGCGGGAGCATTATAGGCTTTACATCATGTTTGCTACTGAACTACACATATATACAGGCATAAATTAACAATTCACATTCAATTTTCATTAAAAGATACTGAATGTTTCAAGCTTACCACAATTCATGGAAACAAACACAGATACGTTGATTAGCAATGAATTCTGGCACAACTACTGGCACAAATTCCCATCTGCTTATGTTCCAGGCTTTTATTTAGCAAAAATATGAGCTGGCTTCAACGCACTGTTGCTTTATCAAGCTTATTTGACTAGTGGTCTCGAACTAACGCTCCTAAGTGAGTATATCAGCGAGTCTAGCCAATGGAGCCACGTTTCGACAAGTGTTTGAAAAAATTTTAACTTCCCACGTCTCCCCTAACAACCAAAGATAGTATTTATAGCCCGACTAATCGTGTTTAGCCTTACATATCATTCCAGCCAATCAGTTCAAATGTAACTTGTGGCCCATTTCCCGTACAATGGTGGTGTAAAAAATCTACCACTGAGCGATTCTGATTTTGGGTGTTGTCTGACAGCACCATCATTTTATTTTGGCTATAACTTGTTAATTCCTAGACTATTTGCATAACGTTGTACATATTCTTTGTCAGCAAACCCTAAGGAACCCAAATATACAAATTTAAAAGAGCTAAGTGGCTGCGTTCAAAATATGCAATTTCTTCTACCTCCTGTTTCGAAGATGTGCTGTCTGGGTACTGTAATGTTTTCAAACGTAAACCAGTATATTGTCATAATTCCCAATAAGCGTTTCTCAGGATTTTAAAACCTAACTCTGGGAAGGGTAATGTATTTTATCACTGTCGATTGAAATAAAGTTAGTGCATGTAGTCTTACACGCGTGATGGCAGCATTTGTGTATCGCGCGACGCGTGTTTAGTGTTCGGCTTTCTGCCTCTCCCTTCTCGCTATCCTTTAGTCCATCTGTCTTTTGTTTTTGGTAACATAGTGTAGAAAAAGACATGAATGGAATTTAAAATTTAGGTCAACTTGCATATTTCAAGGTTTTTCTTAGAAAGGCAGCACATTTTATTGTGTGTTTGGGAAACGCGTGTATGTTGCAGAAGGCCTTTAATATCAACGTGAAACGTTACAATTTGCATACGCAGTAGAAAACAAGGGGATTTCGAGTACAGTCATTGTGACAGCACTGTTATTTTACCCTTGCTCTTTTCTTTATTAAATGTATTTGTTAGGCTTTATATTTACTTGATAATTTATATATGTGGATTAGAATATTTCATGACACATGGGTGTAATGTACCAGGTGGGGTTAGGTTAGGGGAGCTGTTTTTGTGTGATGTGGTAGGGTTTTGGAGGTGGAAGAGAGAGATATTTTAGATGTTGAGGGGAGATGTGGTGACGTTGTCAGGATGCATCTGTGTACATTTTTGGGGTGTAGCAGGCGAGTGGACCAGCATTGAGAGGTGGGAGTGAAGAGACGTCGGTGATGAGGTACGGGTGTAATGTAGCAGGTGGGGTTAGGTTAGGGCGGACTTTTGTGTGTTGTGGAATTGTTTTTTGTTATGTGTGTTGGTGTGTTTGTTTATACAGTCTACAACCGCGTGACTTTTATATAACGAAAATGTGTTTATACGTACATATTACAGATAGGTAACCAATTTTTCAACAGTTAGACGCTATTTAGTTATACATATATAGAAATATAAAAGAGAAAACACTAGATACATTTTATATATTTATTGACAAAGTTAGTTGATCTATGGGTGACGTATAACCGCACTTCTTTTTTCGTATACCACTAGGAGCCCTCAGAACACAGGTGGTTCGGATTACTTGACGAGTCTGTCACGTCTTTTTCATGTATCCATCTTCAACAAGGTGAGTGTCTGTCGTTATCACGCCATTGTCTATTAAGGAAAAAAAAACAGGCTTGGGGTGGGTTAGCCAGGGTCTGACTAAACGCGTAATTAATCGCGGGAGGTGTGTTGTATTATGTGTTGTATGGTTTCTTGGTTGTTGTACAGAGTGGAAGATCTTGTCGGCCAGGTAGTTTATGTGTTGGTGCATATACCTGTAGGTATCTGTGTGTGTGTCTGTAGGTAGTTGCATACAGAGAGTTTAGATGTTGAGCATCACCATATGTTACCTTAGCTTTCTTGGTTAACATAGATTGTACAGGGTTAAATATTTTAGAAAAGTTGTGCCCCGGCCGATCGTGTACAGAATACTTTATTATAGAACACCGTGTCTCAAACGGTTTAGTCTAAGAACCCTGTGATGTCTTACAAATTATTGAGGTCCCAGAGATCTTTTGTAGATAAGAGTTGTACCGCGAGGATATGACAATATCAAAAGAAGGTGTTCGATTATAAGGAACATAGTGTTCACCTCGCCGACCCCCAAATAGGCTTTCCGCGCACCATATTTTGAGAATCACCGTTCGTATGTCTTTCTTTATTCAGTCACCGCCTTCCACGCGAATCCAACTTAGAACACGGGGATAATCGATAAGAAATTTCATTACAGGCCATGTTTAATCAGTACGAGGTTCACTTATCAAGAAGAGGAAGCATATTTCTCATTGCGGTCAGTGTATTTTTTTTTTCCGGAGTATTTTCAGTTGTCTTCAACGTACTTTCAGGCGTCGTAAATGTACTTTTAATTGTTTTCATTGTAATTTCAGTTGTCTTCCTTGTACTTTTAAGTGGCTTCGTCGTACTTTCAGTTGTCGCTTACGTACCTTAATTTGTCTTCAATGCCCTTTCTGATGTCTCGAACGCACTTATGTCTTGAACATATTTGCAGTTGTTTTCAGCGTATTTTCAGATGTCTGCCGTACTTTCTATTGCAAACTGGAGTCTAAATAACCTTTTTACTCAATTTTTAGTTTTAGTGATTGATTTGTAATGAAAACACACTCGCAGATAATACACTTGTGGGGCTGTCGAATCGTGGGGTGTGGGTTTTTGTGTGCCGGTATTTTAATTGTTGTATATACAATATGTATAGATCGGCGTTAAGTGTTAGAGACCTGTACTAGTTCTACCATCGAACTTGCGTCCTGGTAGTGTGTGTTGTTTATTTTACATATAGACAGGTATTCATATACACGATGTTACAGCAGTTATACGCTAAATAATCATATATCATCATGTGACATATTCTTTCCAGAACGTTGTCTCCATTACAGCTGCTCTGAACGCATCACGATTCTGGGCAAGTCGACCTGCATCAGCCAAAGACAAGTTCAGACTCTCTGTGATGTCCTAGGTCCACCGTCGTCTAGGTCGACCCCTTCCCCTTTTTCCAGGGACCATGCCTTCCATCACTGTTTTTTCCAGACTATTATGTCTTTTTATATGACCGAAAAATTTCAGCTTCCTTATTGCGATAGTATTTAGGAGCCAATGTTCCTGTACGTTTAGTGAGTGCAGTACTTCTCTGTTGGTCTTTTTTTCTGTCCAGGGTATTCTCAACATCCTTCTGTAGCATTTCATTTCGAATGATGTAATCTTTTTTTGCAACTGTTTTATTGAGTGTCCAAGTCTCGCAGCCGTATGTTGCTACTGGGAATATACATGCTCTGATCAGTTGTAACTTAATCATATATACATAGGTGAATAATAGGAAGACTTTGAGATTTTTAGATAACAAGAAACCGATAATAGGGAGACGATATATTTAGACTTTGAGATAATAGGAAGACGATGTATTTAGATATATACGTCTACCATGAAGAAGTGGCGGTTCGGGAGTGAGAGGTGAATGCGTTTCGTGGTAACAGCTGGTTGCTTATCCAGAAGCCTAATCGATACCCAACGTGCTGTTGAACAAATATTCAGTGTTAGAGACCTGTACTAGTTCTACCATCGAACTTGCGTCCTGGTAGTGTGTGTTGTTTATTTTACATATAGACAGGTATTCATATACACGATGTTACAGCAGTTATACGCTAAATAGTCATATATACATAGGTGAATAATAGGAAGACTTTGAGATTTTTAGATAACAAGAAACCGAAAATAGGGAGACGATATATTTAGACTTTGAGATAATAGGAAGACGATGTATTTAGATATATACGTCTACCATGAAGAAGTGGCGGTTCGGGAGTGAGAGGTGAATGCGTTTCGTGGTAACAGCTGGTTGATTATCCAGAATCCTAATCGATACCCAACGTGCTGTTGAACAAATATTCAGTGTTAGCTTTTCTTGATTTGCGAGAGTCTGTCACTATGAGTTATCTGTAAGATTTTACATAGTTTTGTTAAGGCGTTTATTTTCTAAAATATTGTGTGTGTTCGTAAGCAATAACACGGGCTTTACAAATTGATTGTTCCAAAACCTTCAGGCAACTATGTTACTACTTGACTTGAGAAAAAGAACTTTTTATAAACACTCTTGAGTGAATTCCCATTTTTTTTTCCTTCCAGCTATAGAATAAAGAGGGAAATATATTTTTAAAACTAATACCTGTTATAGAGGCAGATGAGTAAGGGTTGGTATGATGGGGATGTTTTTGTGTTGTGTTGTGTGTGTAGCTAGTGATAATATGATAGGAAATTCCGTTGTTGGGTGAATGTAACTACATATTAACACATGCACTCGGTCACGTGGTAGTTTTCTTTATTATTTATATTATATCATAAGTAATAAAATCTACTTACCCCAATGTTCAGTTAATGTTATGTAAAGCCATCTCGGATGTGGTGGATATGGTCAACACATCGTAGACTTCCCTGTCTCACCCGGTTATACAGACTTTGAAATCCAATTCAAACTTTAGTGAAAGGTTTTCTGCCAAACACCAAAGACGATTCCAAAATTTTCTCCCAGCCCTCCCCAAAGTGGCCAACCTATAGGTAAATAGATCAACCGTCAAATACTTCTTTAAAAAAATTCTCCCCACTTGTCAAAAAAAAAATACCGCCCGTGTGTTAAAAAAATACGTCCCCTGACCAAAAAATACTGCCCCTTGTCAAAAAATTTTTTCGCCCTCTTGGTAATCAAACTTCTTTCTATTGTCAAAAAATTTCACCCTTGGTAATTAAATGGCTACCCCTTGTCAAAAAAAAATACTTTCCCTTGGTAAATACTTACAGTGCCGGTCTTCAACCCGCTCCCCAATGATTTAAGCATATCCTTTCATTCAAATTTCGCCCCCTCGACAAAGAAATTTCGACCCTTTGTTAAAAAAAATACTTCCCCTTGCCAAAAATAATACTACCCTTTTGTTAAAAAAATACTCCCCCTTACCAAAAAATACTGCCCCTTGTCAAAAAAAATTTCGCCCTATTGGTAATCAAACTTCTTCCTATTATCAAAAAATACTCACCCTTGGTAAATACTTACAGTTCCGGTCTTCAACCCGCTCCCCAACGGTTTAAACACTTCATCACTTCTTGTCGTGTGATAAATTATTCTATCCAGAGACTGTCCTTTCTCTCACACGATCACCTTGTGATAAAACTATTTCTTACCCCTTACTTTCACATTGTCATCACTATCATATCGGCTCAGACAGGCCTATAAACATCTATTACCTACCTGATAAAAGCTACAACAAACGTTATCTACCAGTTGTAAAGCAACGCTCTTTATCAGTTGCATATAAAGTAACTAGAGGGATGACGGGGTATATTTTGGATGATCCCTTACGAACCTGCTTACCAAAACAAGTTAACTAATCTTTTAAATTTCTCGATATATACATATAATAGGAAGATATATTTAGACAATAAGAAGACTTTGAGACAATAGGAAGACGAGAATAGGAAGAGGTTAATAGGAAGAGGTTAATAGGAAGACGATATATTTAGACAATAGGAAGATGATATATTTATATACATATTTTACAACAGTTGGACGACCAGTTATACGATATATTTAGACAAACAATTAGACGATATAGGTAACAAAAGAAGTATACACAAGAAACCACCATCGAGCCGGCCTCCTTAACCGTTCCAGAGTTCCTCTGGTGCCCAGTTAAAACTGGGTCTGCCCTCCCGGGTTGTGTGCGGTGCATCACACATACCTTGTGTATACTTCTTTTGTTACCTATATCGTCTAATTGTTTGTCTAAATATATCGTATAACTGGTCGTCCAACTGTTGTAAAATATGTATATAAATATATCATCTTCCTACTGTCTAAATATATCGTCTTCCTATTAACCTCTTCCTATTAACCTCTTCCTATTCTCGTCTTCCTATTGTCTCAAAGTCTTCTTATTGTCTAAATATATCTTCCTATTATATGTATATATCGAGAAATTTAAAAGATTAGTTAACTTGTTTTGGTAAGCAGGTTCGTAAGGGATCATCCAAAATATACCCCGTCATCCCTCTAGTTACTTTATATGCAACTGATAAAGAGCGTTGCTATACAACTGGTAGATAACGTTTGTTGTAGCTTTTATCAGGTAGGTAATAGATGTTTATAGGCCTGTCTGAGCCGATATGATAGTGATGACAATGTGAAAGTAAGGGGTAAGAAATAGTTTTATCACAAGGTGATCGTGTGAGAGAAAGGACAGTCTCTGGATAGAATAATTTATCACACGACAAGAAGTGATGAAGTGTTTAAACCGTTGGGGAGCGGGTTGAAGACCGGAACTGTAAGTATTTACCAAGGGTGAGTATTTTTTGATAATAGGAAGAAGTTTGATTACCAATAGGGCGAAATTTTTTTTGACAAGGGGCAGTATTTTTTGGTAAGGGGGAGTATTTTTTTAACAAAAGGGTAGTATTATTTTTGGTAAGGGGAAGTATTTTTTTTAACAAAGGGTCGAAATTTCTTTGTCGAGGGGGCAAAATTTGAATGAAAGGATATGCTTAAACCATTGGGGAGCGGGTTGAAGACTGGCACTGTAAGTATTTACCAAGGGAAAGTATTTTTTTTTTGACAAGGGGTAGCCATTTAATTACCAAGGGTGAAATTTTTTGACAATAGAAAGAAGTTTGATTACCAAGAGGGCGAAAAAAAATTTTGACAAGGGGCAGTATTTTTTGGTCAGGGGACGTATTTTTTTAACACAGGGGCGGTATTTTTTTTGACAAGTGGGGAGAAATTTTTTAAAGAAGTATTTGACGGTTGATCTATTTACCTATAGGTTGGCCACTTTGGGGAGGGCTGGGAGAAAATTTTGGAATCGTCTTTGGTGTTTGGCAGAAAACCTTTCACTAAAGTTTGAATTGGGTTTCAAAGTCTGTATAACCGGGTGAGACAGGGAAGTCTACGATGTGTTGACCATATCCACCACATCCGAGATGGCTTTACATAACATTAACTGAACATTGGGGTAAGTAGATTTTATTACTTATGATATAATATAAATAATAAAGAAAACTACCACGTGACCGAGTGCATGTGTTAATATGTAGTTACATTCACCCAACAACGGAATTCCCTATCATATTATCACTAGCTACACACACAACACAACACAAAAACATCCCCATCATACCAACCCTTACTCATCTGCCTCTATAACAGGTATTAGTTTTAAAAATATATTTCCCTCTTTATTCTATAGCTGGAAGGAAAAAAAAATGGGAATTCACTCAAGAGTGTTTATAAAAAGTTCTTTTTCTCAAGTCAAGTAGTAACATAGTTGCCTGAAGGTTTTGGAACAATCAATTTGTAAAGCCCGTGTTATTGCTTACGAACACACACAATATTTTAGAAAATAAACGCCTTAACAAAACTATGTAAAATCTTACAGATAACTCATAGTGACAGACTCTCGCAAATCAAGAAAAGCTAACACTGAATATTTGTTCAACAGCACGTTGGGTATCGATTAGGATTCTGGATAATCAACCAGCTGTTACCACGAAACGCATTCACCTCTCACTCCCGAACCGCCACTTCTTCATGGTAGACGTATATATCTAAATACATCGTCTTCCTATTATCTCAAAGTCTAAATATATCGTCTCCCTATTATCGGTTTCTTGTTATCTAAAAATCTCAAAGTCTTCCTATTATTCACCTATGTATATATGACTATTTAGCGTATAACTGCTGTAACATCGTGTATATGAATACCTGTCTATATGTAAAATAAACAACACACACTACCAGGACGCAAGTTCGATGGTAGAACTAGTACAGGTCTCTAACACTGAATATTTGTTCAACAGCACGTTGGGTATCGATTAGGCTTCTGGATAAGCAACCAGCTGTTACCACGAAACGCATTCACCTCTCACTCCCGAACCGCCACTTCTTCATGGTAGACGTATATATCTAAATACATCGTCTTCCTATTATCTCAAAGTCTAAATATATCGTCTCCCTATTTTCGGTTTCTTGTTATCTAAAAATCTCAAAGTCTTCCTATTATTCACCTATGTATATATGACTATTTAGCGTATAACTGCTGTAACATCGTGTATATGAATACCTGTCTATATGTAAAATAAACAACACACACTACCAGGACGCAAGTTCGATGGTAGAACTAGTACAGGTCTCTAACACTGAATATTTGTTCAACAGCACGTTGGGTATCGATTAGGCTTCTGGATAAGCAACCAGCTGTTACCACGAAACGCATTCACCTCTCACTCCCGAACCGCCACTTCTTCATGGTAGACGTATATATCTAAATACATCGTCTTCCTATTATCTCAAAGTCTAAATATATCGTCTCCCTATTATCGGTTTCTTGTTATCTAAAAATCTCAAAGTCTTCCTATTATTCACCTATGTGTATATGACTATTTAGCGTATAACTGCTGTAACATCGTGTATATGAATACCTGTCTATATGTAAAATAAACAACACACACTACCAGGACGCAAGTTCGATGGTAGAACTAGTACAGGTCTCTAACACTTAACGCCGATCTATACATATTGTATATAAGTTAGTTGCTTATCCTTTACAGGACGTGGCAATCAACCCCAGCTTTTATTGGCTGTTTGTGATTTTTCTAGGCAATTTTTACGTTCAGTAGTTTGCCATTGCTTTCTGAACGGTACGGCGCTTATACCATTGTTAAAAATCCACACAAAGCGATCTGCCACCAAACCGCCTGCAGCAGGTTTCGAACCTGGTATATCTGGATTATGAAACTGCGTTCATATCCATTAGGCCACAGACGCCGACATATTGTATATACAACAATTAAAATACCGGCACACAAAAACCCACACGCCACGATTCGACAGCCCCACAAGTGTATTATCTGCGAGTGTGTTTTCATTACAAATCAATCACTAAAACTAAAAATTGAGTAAAAAGGTTATTTAGACTCCAGTTTGCAATAGAAAGTACGGCAGACATCTGAAAGTACGCTGAAAACAACTGCAAATATGTTCAAGACATAAGTGCGTTCGAGACATCAGAAAGGGCATTGAAGACAAATTAAGTTACGTAAGCGACAACTGAAAGTACGATGAAGCCACTTAAAAGTACAAGGAAGACAACTGAAATTACAATGAAAACAATTAAAAGTACATTTACGACGCCTGAAAGTACGTTGAAGACAACTGAAAATACTCCGGAAAAAAAATACACTGACCGCAATGAGAAATATGCTTCCTCTTCTTGATAAGTGAACCTCGTACTGATTAAACATGGCCTGTAATGAAATTTCTTATCGATTATCCCCGTGTTCTAAGTTGGATTCGCGTGGAAGGCGGTGACTGAATAAAGAAAGACATACGAACGGTGATTCTCAAAATATGGTGCGCGGAAAGCCTATTTGGGGGTCGGCGAGGTTGAACACTATGTTCCTTATAATCGAACACCTTCTTTTGATATTGTCATATCCTCGCGGTACAACTCTTATCTACAAAAGATCTCTGGGACCTCAATAATTTGTAAGACATCACAGGGTTCTTAGACTAAACCGTTTGAGACACGGTGTTCTATAATAAAGTATTCTGTACACGATCGGCCGGGGCACAACTTTTCTAAAATATTTAACCCTGTACAATCTATGTTAACCAAGAAAGCTAAGGTAACATATGGTGATGCTCAACATCTAAACTCTCTGTATACAACTACCTACAGACACACACACAGATACCTACAGGTATATGCACCAACACATAAACTACCTGGCCGACAAGATCTTCCACTCTGTACAACAACCAAGAAACCATACAACACATAATACAACACACCTCCCGCGATTAATTACGCGTTTAGTCAGACCCTGGCTAACCCACCCCAAGCCTGTTTTTTTTTCTTCATAGACAATGGCGTGATAACGACAGACACTCACCTTGTTGAAGATGGTTACACGAAAAAGACGTGACAGACTCGTCAAGTAATCCGAACCACCTGTGTTCTGAGGGCTCCTAGTGGTATACGAAAAAAGAAGTGCGGTTATACGTCACCCATAGATCAACTAACTTTGTCAATAAATATATAAAATGTATCTAGTGTTTTCTCTTTTATATTTCTATATATGTATAACTAAATAGCGTCTAACTGTTGAAAAATTGGTTACCTATCTGTAATATGTACGTATAAACACATTTTCGTTATATAAAAGTCACGCGGTTGTAGACTGTATAAACAAACACACCAACACACATAACAAAACAATTCCACAACACACAAAAATCCGCCCTAACCTAACCCCACCTGCTACATTACACCCGTACCTCATCACCGACGTCTCTTCACTCCCACCTCTCAATGCTGGTCCACTCGCCTGCTACACCCCAAAAATGTACACAGATGCATCCTGACAACGTCACCACATCTCCCCTCAACATCTAAAATATCTCTCTCTTCCACCTCCGAAACCCTACCACATCACACAAAAACAGCCCCCCTAACCTAACCCCACCTGGTACATTACACCCATGCCTCGTCACCCCCACCACAAAAAACCTCCACTCGACCACAACACACTATTAGTGAGCTAATATAGTGGTATATAAAAGTCACCCACTTCTCCTGAGCTCCGTCTACCCACCTCCTCAATTCCTTATATAAAAAGTCATCCCGCCATCTTGTCCCTGCATCACTCCTGCAGAATTAATATATGTGTATAAATAACGCCTTCTTGTTATCTAAAAATAAACACTAATATATTACTATATAAAAAGTCATCCGCCTCCTCCTACCCTCCCCCTCAATTCCTTATATAAAAAGTCATCCCGCCATCTTGCGCCTGCGGTGCACCGCCACATTTCCCTTATATAAAAAGTCACCCCGCCATCTTCCTATTATCCTCTTCTTGTTATCTCAAGTCCGCCCTCTTGCGCCTGCACCTTTTCCTTATATAAAAAGTCACGTGCCACCACAAAGCGCCACCACATTTCCCTTATATAAAAAGTCACCCCGCCATCTTGCCCCTGCACCAACATTTTCCACTGATATTTTCTTATATAAAAAGTCATCCCGACTAATGCTCCACCTGCACACTGAGTATTTTCTTATATAAAAAGTCATGCAATACAACAACCTAGTTATCTCCCCCTTGTTATCTCAAGTCCGCCATCTTGCCCCATATAACCTCCCCTTGTTAGCTCAAGTCCGCCATCTTGCCCCACCACATTTCCCTTATATAAAAGTCATGCGCTCCACCAGCGCGCCGCCATATTTTTGCTATATAAAAGTCATGCTCCACCAGCGCTCCACCATCGGCTCCACCAGAATGATACCTGTTTCCGACATTCCCTACTACTCGCGTGTGACAGAATGGAGCGGCCCCTATCGATCTTTGTTTCACTCCAGCAGTATCGGTACATTTGTGGTACTGAATTTTATTATGTGCTTTCAATTGACGCACGTTTCTTTCTTTCTTTCTTCGTTATTTTTCTGCTAAGTAGCAGATATTTGAGTATTGTCGAATATCGAACAGCTTGACACTCCCTGTAGGTGATAATAATCACATTTGCTTGACGCTGCCCAGATTTGCTGAGATAATTACTCGCAGTCGCAAGGGAGTGGCACAGCTTGGCTAAGATTAGCACAAGATCTCGTGTACGCGGCGGAAACTTATGACATAGGCGTTTCTTGTCCTACTTGTTATGACAATAGTACTTTCTGATAAAGTAATGATGGTTACATTTTTAACACGTTGTTGTATGAGTTTACCAATCTGTCTGTAAGTTTGTACACAAGGACATCGGACATCTTATTACCATATATGGGAGAGTTGACCTCTGCCTTACGTTCAAAATTATCCGATGTCGGAATATTTTGAAATTACCCCATAACCCGCCTGTTTGAATATGATTGGAGTTTTTTGATAGCTCTTAACAAGCGAAGGCGTGGGAAGGTAGGAAATATAATCTGATCATTTTCTCAAGCTATTTCCCTTGAGAAATCAGTCGCCAAGACACCAGACTGCTACAGTGAAGAATTAGAATTCAGAATTCCTTCTTAAAATACTGGACACCTTTTATTGGAGTATTCATCAGGACTTACAATATAGCCCAGGAAATCTCTAACATTTTAAATACGGAAACCGGGACTAAGGAAACTGAAGGACCACACACGAAGTCAGAGAGGGAACTTATTAAATTCACGACACCCCAGACGCGTGTAAGAGGGCGATTCTAGTCTCTTTTATTCATCTGAGCAAATAGTCTGTGAGTCATGATTGGCTTATTGGTGGTACCAGCAGAAAGTACTATCTCTGGAACAAGAAGGGAACAGTGGCCTAAGCTTTAAGACGAAGGACGCACGTGGTAGACTCTCCTTGACATTTCTGGGAAAAGAGCTACCCCCGACAACCTTCATCAGAGACGAGCGTGAGCAGAGTGAAAAGAACTAACCTATAAGAAGGAGCAGAACCGTCATTGGCAGGTAAGTTCAAATATATGCTGCCACTTGAACTTCTTGTAACATCTCACATTCCATAAAGACTGTGATGATGACTTTTCTTGATCCATAACTTTTCAAATTATTGTCCAACTGTTAAAACCTAAAGTGATTATTAAAATGTATTTGTAATGTTACAAATTTAACTTCGATTTAATCATTTTAAAGTTACTGCGTGTTTGTCTCAGTCAAATTACTACACACACTCTAAACAGAGCTATACTAGAATAATAGAATTCCACTGAGTAAATCAGGGGTGGGGGCTTAAACGAGCTGAAAGTAATAAGTGCTTAAATCCTTCACAAAAGCGTCGGCAGAATTACAGAGTTAACATACTCGGCCAAAGCAGTATTGTTCTCGCTTATTCTGAATATCTTGTGAAGACTCCCTTTGTAATAGAAATGTCACCACCCTTCTATCTATATCTCTGCCAAGAGTAATCTTGTGCAAAGGTAGATACTCTTGAGTTTTGGCCACTGGTGGACTGTTACGGTCTCCGCTGTATCTTTTCTTGCTAGTTGTTATTAAAAGATTCAGCACCGTTGGACGTGAGTTTATTGGGTTGCTTGTCAATATTTCAGATATTATAATTCATCCATTCTAATTCCAGCTTTATAGTTCGATTGCAGTTTTAAGCCATTATTGTGTGATTAAATTATTATTATATTCAGTGTCGTTATTGTATATTAATTCTTCCGCAGTGTTGGTTAGATTATAGTTAGTCTTAGAAATACCTGTGATAATCTGGACTGACCTTGCAAGGATTAATGACAGTCACAGCACAGAGTGAGAACTTGAATAATTCAGGCAATCAACAAGTTCCATTGACGACTGAACAATTTAATATATACTTTAGCACAATGAGCGTAATACATTTCACACATTTAACTTGGCTTTATCATAGTCCTAAGCTCTACACAATGTTCCTCTCACAGACTTAGCTCGTCTGGGTTAACCGTTAAGTTTATATCGTAAAAGAGTGTGCAACCAACTCCTACTGAATCCGATCCTTAGAATTATTATCCCTTCACAATAATAGTGAGTACATTATCCGTAAATCTATAGATCCTGTCTATGTATCATTATTCAACATCTTTGGCTTGCATCGCCAGGCTTTAACTGCCGTGTATATAAGTTCAAGGTGAACGTAATCTGCTTTGTTCGCGATTCTAATCCGGACTCTACCTGGTCCTATAATCAATTTGATACGGATCCTTACGCTATCTTACACTTTCCAGTGGATCTGCCGTTCCACATATATATTTAATCAGTGGCTATGCCACATATTCAAACACGATCCTTAAGTGGTTTTACCACACATTCCAACACTGCCATTCGGCTCAATGGCCATACATAGACTAAAATGTAACTAGGCTTGACGCGTCATACATCGATCTGCGCGATTTCTGGTCTTATTCAATTGAGGAGTTCCGTGGTACAGGCATGCCAATGTTTGCAACCATTCACATGTCAGCAAGCCGCGAAACAGTCCTCAACATCATCCCCCCCCCCCCCCCCCCCCGCTCCCAAACGTGACACTCGTGGCACGTGAGAGAATGGTGGCGAAGATGTGCCCGACTATAATCTATGCATGTTATCTAACGTAAAATGAAATAATGAAATTAATATTCCTAATTAGAAATAATAATTATAAAATTATGTCCCTTGTCAACATCAAGACAAGAAAGTTATCTCAATCCTGTGACGTAAAATTTCTTGATAACAAGTCCGCGAGGTTATTATCAGTTCCTGAAATCGGAATTATTTTAAAATCGAATTCTTGTAGTAAAAGAAACCATCTGTGAATTCTTGCGTTTTTCATAGTTCTCGAAGTGATAAACGTGAGCGGACTGTGGTCTGTGTAGATAAAGAACTTTGTCCCTATCAAGTACTTAGACAGTTTTTCTAAGCACCACACCACCGCGAGCAGTTCGCGCTCTCCTGTAGCGTATTTTTGTTCTGCCGGAGTAAGCTTGCGTGAGACAAACAAGCATGGATGGAGTATCCCTTCATAGCATTGAAGCAAACAATCTGCAATTCCGGAGCTGGATGCATCTGTTTGAATCAAGAATGGTAAATGTATGTTTGGCAATAACAGGATAGAAGGAATCTTAAATAAATTCTTTATCATAATCAGAGCCTCTTCGCACTGCGGTGTCCATAATAATTTTTTTTGGACTACCTTTGGCCAACAATCCGGACAAAGGAGCAGAAATCTGTGCGAAGCATGGTATAAATTTATGGTAATAGTTAACAAGCCCAAGTAAATTTCTTACTTATTTCTTAGATGATGGAGTGGCAATCTCCAGTATCCGCTTGACTGTATTGTCATCAGGGTGTAATCTATGGTTACCTATGCGGTGACCAAGAAAAGTAATCTCCTGACAACCTATCTGGACCTTAGAAGGTCTTACAGTCAAACCATGTTGTCGTAGTGTAAGAAGTAGAGAAGATAAACCAGTAATGTGGTCTTCCCATGAGTAGTGAAACAGACAGATGTCATCGATGTATGTGATGACCTCTTTTCGATCGCCACGAAGGCGGCGCATCATGCGCTTGTATTCATTCTAATAAAAGTACTTGCAATTATCATGTTATTCGAACACCTAAAGTGAAAGCACTTACGCAACGAATCATAGTTGCCTACAGTAATAAAGACAAAAATATAGAGATCAGTGAAGTCAGCACAAATAATGCAAGTATTACTGATGACAGATATAATTGAAGCAAGTATCCTGGGAGGATGAAGCTGCCGATCGCACTAAGTGGCGATGCTATTTACGGCGCCACCTCAGATTGGGCGAAGAGAGGCTCACACAGGAAGCAGAGGTGAGGAGAAAACGTCGAAAGGAGCACCAGGAAAATAAGCAGCTGAGGGCTGTCACCTCAGGGGCGCATTCCCATAGTCAGTTATGACTGAAAGGGCTATTATTATTATTATTATTATCCTCTAAAATAACGTCGATATTACCAAAAGAAAATTATCATGTGCGAACAAATATAAGAAATAGCACACTAAACTATGGATGTAGAGAAGAACAAAACATCCAAAGACAGAAGAAAATAGATAATCCAACGCAACTATAAAGTGCGTGGTGTAGAATTGCGTGCGAGTTGCACGTCTAAGTAATGGTGTGTAAAACAAGAACCATTTTTGAATTTTACCGCTCTGCGAGCATCGCAATAACGAGCAAAACGAACAAACGCAAGTTGGTGAGAAGAATGTTGAAGTTCGAACATACGAACAAATTCAACATATCCGATACGCTGGAAAAATCCCCTGAGCGCATACCAAGTCGCGCCCGAAGGTAAATTGCGCACTAAAACAGTGCGATTCAATGAAATATGATCTCGGCCAGGTCTGAACTGAGCCCGAGAATCATTGAATCTATCATGTGTCGTGCGAGTCACGCGCACAGAGGTATTGCTATGTATATCTCGTTCCTTGCATGTCGTAAGAGCTGGACGATCATGGTTATCCTTGTGATCATCCCGACGAGTATGATTATCAACAACCCCTCGTCCAGCATCATGACTCTTTCTAGTAAATTTTATGTCACCTTTGACAACATCATTCATACTCATAAGAGTAGAAGTACCATGAGCGTGCTGTTTACTCATATGATGATGACCAATACTATTAGTCACGTCTGAGCATGTCATGACGGGATGCTCGGAAGATTCAGTCGATGTCTCCACAACATCAGTATTAAATGTCTTTTGAAGACAAAGTTGTGTATAGAGATTCTCATCAAAATAAATGGAACCAATATGATGATCAACATCTTCCAAATGAGCAGATTTCACATGTTGCAGCTCATCACCATCGGGTGTAGCCCGATGATTGTCAATTTGACATGTCGTATCTTCCCTATCAGCAGCTGTTTTACCAACAATATGATCCTCATGACTATAACAATAACAAATATCCTCATGAAGTTTGGTCTCATGGAACTTCATCTGTTCACATCCCGTAAGGGTGTTTTGTTTACCATTATTATTCCCATGTGGTGGACTTTTTTCCATAGTGACATACCTAGCACTGGCCTTACGCCAAAATCCAACATCATGAAAATCAGAACGGTTATGACAGGAAACCCTGACATAAGAATCCTGACGAGGAAAGCTATATTTTCCTCTGAATGATCGACTATCCCGTCGTTGTAACTGAATCTTAGCATTGAATGCTGGAAGTCGGATATCACTCTTATGAGAGCGATCTGTATCATCACTAAGTTTAGCATTTGAAATGCTATGCTTCTGCAGAAAGTCGTTTGGGTGTGGTGAAATATCATGGTAACCCAATTTCATACCCAAACCAATGCCATCTGATGGCAATACATGTTCCTGTGATATGATATCTAATAAAACATCCACCCTTCGATGTAATTTAACAATCTCTAAATCTTTCACTTTATGTTCTGCAGCAGCAGTTTTAGTTAGTTGTTCAATTTCTATAGAGTGTCTACTAACAGTCTCCATATTCTTTGCCTTTTCTTGTTGAAGTTCAAGTTGTAGTCCTTCAATAGAGTTATAATGGCTTTCCTTAAGATCAGCAACCTTCTCGGGCAATCCTATTTGTTTATCCTCAAGTTGTTGTAATAGATCTTCATTCTCATCTAATAGACCAACAATCTGAACCATCTTGGAATCTACACGTTTCTGGGCCTCAACTTTGAATTTCTCATAATCTATCTTTAATTGTTCCAGCTCACCGGTGAGAGCCCTTTCCTTATCATTCTCATACCTGATCCCCTGTTTTAAATTTCCTAATTCCACATCCGGAGTAGGTTTACTAAGTTCTGACTTACTAAGTTGTAACTTGCTGTTTTTCTCACTTAGTCGTTTAATATTATCTCTGAGTTCAGAGTTTTCTTTTCTGAGAGCACATAATATATCAGACTCTGAATTTACATAAGTCTTGGTCTCATTGGTCTTACGTTTAAAATTCTCATATTCTGCTTTCACAGTAACCAACTCATGAGTAAGAGATTGCTCTTTATCCTTCTTCTCTCTCAACTCGAGTCTCAATTTCGACATATCACGAACAAGACCCTTAATTTGAGCAACTTGTGATTGAATTCTGGCCTCCAAAGCCTCTTTTGCTTTACAAAACTTATAATTAATATCAGTACCCTTATCAGAACAGTCATCACTGATTTTGGAACTTTTATTCTGACATGCTGCAATGTTATCTTGTAGTACCAAAACCTCAGAGTTCAGAGCTTTATTCTCCCTCAAGGCAGTATCTAATGACTCCTTACATTTTGAAAAATCAACTGTTAATGATCGAAAATTAGATCCATCTACATCTGCTTGTGATTTTAATGCTTTCACCTCATCATATAACTCATCAATCAATCTCTCCCTATCATCAATGATTCTCAATAACTTATTTTCCTTCCAATAACATTCTTCTTCAATTGAGGACTGATCCCCTCCTTCCATTTCTACCTCCTTCAGATTTTTCATAATAAAGTCCTGAAGAGATGGTCCCTGTAACCCAGACCTCTTTCCTTGCCTGAGAAAATACTCAATGGCAGACATGGTTATAAGGTTATAAGTTTCTCAATACCTTATAATAGTATATTATTTGTCAGTAACTATATTATGAACATATGAGCTTCATTAATTCAAAGTAACTATGATATTTACTATAGCCAGAGACAAGAACAGGTGACGATAAACAATGGATGGAACAAGCAAATGAAATGATATATTCACTTATACGACGCTATGAAACAGATAAAAAGAAACTAAGTAGGTACTAGACATATTAATAAGAGAAATAAAATGTTTAAAGTAACATTACAAAAATTTTACGATACAAGTCGTCCTAAACTAACATTGAGACAGAGAGATTTTTAGATCACAAACGAATAAAATCGAACAATACGGAAACTAGGATATGCAAATTAAATATCGTAGGCACGCGACGTTACAACTAGCACAAGTAAAGTGATTATATGGCTAACTGAAGAAACATATATATCCTAACTCAAAAGAAAATTAATAATCAGTTAGATCCTCAGTCAGCGAATATAAGCAATTATCCCTAAAAGTCGTTAAAATTGCTTAAATCTTCCAAAGGAATACACAAGCAATGATAAGCCCTATCCATCCGTCCCGCGAAGTTACATAAAATACATTGATAGTAAACACGTAATGATGAGTACTAGAACTGCAAAGTAGGACAGACAAGTGACAGTGGAGGAAAAATTGAAGGCCAAAGCTAGCCAACTGGACAACACACACTAGTCGAAAGCTCTAATTTAGACAAGAACTTATCTTCATGTGGTCATGCCATTGTGATCCCAAAAATAAACCACAACAAGATGCTCCCAGCTGTTTGACTTGTTTCCATTGAGAAGCAAACTTGACCGGTTGACTGAAGATTTTCAAACGTGATATTGAAAGAAATTCTGTTGAAATACTTCCCCGGTTGCTCTGGAAGTTTAACAAGTGTATGGATTGTCTTTCTGGTTCTATGTAATGGTTCAGGATCAAAAATTGAATGACATCCGATCGATTTGATTCAGCGACTCAGCGACCGTTAATCGGAGTGATGACTCGACCTTGACCTTCGTAACTTGATGTGTAAATTTGAGTTGCCAGCTTGGACCTGCGCCTTGAATGAGACTTTCTTGAACTGTTCAATGTCCACTGTTACTTTGTCTGTGACGAACTGAATTGATCTTGAAGTTGTTTCCACTAGAATCTTCCCAACTTGAAGCCTGATTCATGAACATTAGTTCGTTCAATTGGGTAACGGAAAAGATGAATTCTGAATATTGTCCGAACACTTTCTGACACCAGTATGTTACGGTCTCCGCTGTATCTTTTCTTGCTAGTTGTTATTAAAAGATTCAGCACCGTTGGACGTGAGTTTATTGGGTTGCTTGTCAGCTTTCAGATAGTTCGATTGCAGTTTTAAGCCATTATTGTGTGATTAAATTATTATTATATTCAGTGTCGTTATTGTATATTAATTCTTCCGCAGTGTTGGTTAGATTATAGTTAGTCTTAGAAATACCTGTGATAATCTGGACTGACCTTGCAAGGATTGATGACAGTCACAGCACAGAGTGAGAACTTGAATAATTCAGGCAATCAACAAGTTCCATTGACGACTGAACAATTTAATATATACTTTAGCACAATGAGCGTAATACATTTCACACATTTAACTTGGCTTTATCATAGTCCTAAGCTCTACACAATGTTCCTCTCACAGACTTAGCTCGTCTGGGTTAACCGTTAAGTTTATAGCGTAAAAGAGTGTGCAACCAACTCCTACTGAATCCGATCCTTAGAATTATTATCCCTTCACAATAATAGTGAGTACATTATCCGTAAATCTATAGATCCTGTCTATGTATCATTATTCAACATCTTTGGCTTGCATCGCCAGGCTTTAACTGCCGTGTATATAAGTTCAAGGTGAACGTAATCTGCTTTGTTCGCGATTCTAATCCGGACTCTACCTGGTCCTATAATCAATTTGATACGGATCCTTACGCTATCTTACACTTTCCAGTGGATCTGCCGTTCCACATATATATTTAATCAGTGGCTATGCAACATATTCAAACACGATCCTTAAGTGGTTTTACCACACATTCCAACACTGCCATTCGGCTCAATGGCCATACATAGACTAAAATGTAACTAGGCTTGACGCGTCATACATCGATCTGCGCGATTTCTGGTCTTATTCAATTGAGGAGTTCCGTGGTGCAGGCATGCCAATGTTTGCAACCATTCACATGTCTGCAAGCCGCGAAACAGTCCTCAACATCTGGTGGACCACTACTGCAAAGCAGGGGAGGCGCGCTCTTTGTGAAGTTGAAGGATCGCACATATTTCGCTTGGTCTCATCAGTCAGACTTCTACAACATATATATATATAATTTTTTTTTTTTTTTTTTTTTTTTTTTAAATATTGAAGTAAATCACGTTTGTTAGACGTGAATGAATACTGAAGTAAATCAACCTTGTTAGATGTGAATGGATATTAAAGTAAATCGATCTTGTTAGATGTGAATGGATATTGAAGTAAATCGATCTTGTTAGATGTGAATGGATATTGAAGTAAATCGATCTTGTTAGATATAAATAGAAATTGAAGTAAATCAATCTGGTTAGATGTGAATGAATATTGAAATAATTCAAGCTTGTTGGAGTTAACGAGAATTTCATCAAATTTCTTCGCGCATTGTCTACGCAGCTAGTAGTCCTTTTCAGGAGTAGCCCTATTTAGGGCTTCATCATGCTAGCAGAGAAATACTATAAGTCATTTTCAGGGTTTAATATGTATCAATGCTGCAAGTACATTTATCAGTACTGCAAGTGCTTACACTTCTTTTCAGGACTAATCGTTTTTATGGCTTCATCATTTTATCTGATAGACACCACCATATCTTTTCAGAACTTAGTAGTTATCAACACTGCACTAGAGTTTACAGCGTTCGATTATTTTTTAATGGCAAATACGCTTTGATATAACCATATGGACCATGAAAGCAACGCACCTCGCCATAAGAAACCAAAACAATCAAGGAAGAAAAAAGCGTGAGGAGGATAAATCAGTAAGACAAACGCTATAACATATTAACCAAACTAATTGCCTTATTGGTTTCGTTAGTTCATCATTTCCCACCAAAGTTGCGATCGTTTCATGGCTCGTTTCGGCCGGGGAAGTAAACTGCGCACCTAGCAAAAATATAACGCGCATTCCATCTCACTATGTGTCATGCATGTTATTCTTTTTTTTTTAAAGAAATATTCCAGCCTCTTGGTTTACGAGGACAAAGTTACTGGAATTTTCCCCATTTATATTAAGCATTTCGAGTAAGTATGAATAACTGTGTCCACCATATACTTATATATTTAGCCCTTGAATCCTCATTGATCATTACAGATAACGTTTCTATGTTTTCGTACCAAACTGTTTCCTTGTTAACGTACTTCTGAAGCAAAATGGAAATGAATGAATTGACAACAGGAGAATTTAGTGCAAACATCAGGGTATGCAGCAGAAACTGCACAACATAATTGTTTCCCGCCATATTTTGACTGGGGACTTACTCGTACATCAAGAATGGGAACTGTTATTCGCATAACAAGCGAAACTAATACGTGACCTTGACCTGCTAAATAAACGGAAAGTTAAAGCCAAAGTGACCTCGGCGCTATTTTCGGGGCGAAACAATCTGTCCTTCTCCCCCCAGTCCAGAACGTAATAATTCATTTCGTGGAACCGTGGAAAATCACGCATATGTTTTCGTGGAATCGAGATTTTCGGTAGAAGTAAAAAGATAACAATGACAGAGTCCGTCTAGTTTTGGCGCCTTTCCTTGCCACGCTTTCCCTCTTATTTTTCACTGCGAAAATGAATGCTATGCTATTCTGTGTCGTAACTCTGACAGCCTGGGAAACGCCAAGAAAACAGCAGTAGGTCAAGCAATCTTGCTTGTGACACTGGTAACCGCAATTTTTAGGGAAATTCTTATGCTCTTCTCAATGTTATTATCTCCTTCTCTTTTTGCATACATTTTTATAAGTAGATAATTCCTATCTGTCGTAGATTTTGATAAGTATTTAAGATATATTTTGGTCCCGTCTGAATAGAACTAGAACAGGTGGTAACTCAGTGAGAGACAAGGTAAAGGTATAGATTTCACGAGTGAAAAATGGTTAAAAAGGTATAGTCTGTCCCTGGATTTGAGAAGATCCTCTATAGTCCAGCCTATCTCTACAACAGAACTTTGTTTGTCAGACAGTATACCTATATATATATATATATATATATATATATATATATATATATATATATATATATATATATATATATATATACATATATATATATATATATATATATATATATATATATCAACCACTCACATACACACACACAGATAAGTGACGACAATTAGACGCACAAGTGTGAAAAACTATATTACTGGAGTAGGGATATTTGGGACGAGCTGACCAACACATTTAAATTAAGTTTTATGTAAATTTTATTTACCATAAAGGAACTTTACAACAGCTATTATTGAATATCAAACCAAAATATAGAAAAATCATAGGTATTAGAATTAGTAAAGGAATAGACTAATAGGTGTAATACCCCTCCCTCTGTTGAGACAAGATCCCGTTAGAAGAAAGTTATGAACCCCCCCCCCCCCGCCCCCCTCCTCAAAAAAAAGGTCAAAAAGAGTTGCGATATGGTCTAGAATTTGCCTATACTGTAAAGAACAGAGTTTATAAGTTAATCTATTCTGAGATGGACAGCATTAGCAAAACCTAATAAGAAATAAACAATGTGAGTACATGGATTATACAATAAAGAATTATTTCATTCATTCCTTCCTCTCTTCGCAGTCGACCGTGGCCACGTGCATTCTTTCTTACCGAATTGTAGATATAACAGCATCTGGAACATAGTTTCATGGGTCACACGGCAAATCCAGTGCTATTTTGGCAAAATAAACCCCAGCTCCACAAAGATTGATTAAATCCTCTTCTTCGGGGAACGTTTATTTCGTTACTTGTTATTAGGATTTCTGTTTATGCCACATTAATTACTCCAGGTAAGAAATTTAACAGTGCTCACAGTGTCAATAGTTTGAGATTTCCATTTACATATAAAGGAATGTCAGGTCGGTAAATTCTCTCAGTATAAAGTTCCTTGTCACACCACAAATGGTCGATGGTCAGGAAATGTTAATGGTTGATTGTGTCGCATCCACGGGCTGAGTGTAAATAAAAATTCGGAAAAAGAAATCTGGATAGCTATAGTCCCAGTTAAAAAAAGTTATTCTTAATATTCTTTGGGTTGGTACTCTGTCTCTTTCTGGGTGTAACCAAGAGGCCAGACAGGTTCACCTTAAAGACCCAATAATATATATACGAATGTTATTTTTGTACTTTTGGACTTAGATCCGTTATTCTCCGATTCATGTTTAGGCGTAGGCTTATACCGCTGGTAGGTTTTTGGGTAAGTGACCCAGTACTAGATATGGGAAAAAAGAAACAACCATATAATCACAATAACCACTACACCACTATCGTGGTGGGTTTTGATGTTATGAAATGTTGTTGATATGTTTCCTTATTGTACTGAATGAGGCCAGCTGTGAAGGTCCCTGATTCTAACAAATTTAGAGTTGATTTATCAGGGTACCTTTCTGCTACCACCTTATGGCCTCAAGCAGACTTATTCTTGACTAGTATGAATGATAGCTACGTCTAATTTCTAGGGATATGCAAGTGTAGTGTGATGGTACTTTAACAATAATACACCTCTACACAAACAAGTATTAAGGTCTATGATTAAGGAAATAACACCTCGGATAAATTTGTACAATTAATAATTTTCTGTATGATTTATTTGGTCCTGAACCTAGTATTCTTCTGGTCAGGACTTTAAAAATGAAAAGAATTCAAGATATATATACAAAATGAAAATTTTAGACCCACAGGGACAAGTGTCCAAACAAATACTGTTAAATTAAACTAATAGTGTTACTAAAATCTGTCTATTACTGGTTTCTAACACTGGATGGCTGTTTGGGATTCTTATAATCACTCCCAGTCTCTTTAAAATACACTGTCACTGTTAATTTCACTAGGGAAATATTTTATTTCTTGAATACAGGGGTATGCTGCTCTTATAGCTGATGTACTGTTAAGGTACCAGATATTTTACTTATCTGGCCCACTGGAACTGTCTGAATTCTTTCTGCCGAATGACCACTTCTCCAAAAGTAATAGCGGTGAAACTGGCGACCCCTATCACTACTGGGCTCCAAAACTTCTCAACGACTTTCCCATAGAAGTCTGGCACCGGACTAGTGCCAGATAAAACCCTGTAATAATGAAACAATGTCTCCTGGTTGATATCTTATTTAGACTGTATGTTATATACAAAAGAGCATACATAAGAAATAAAGAGCTGGGTCATATCCAATGGACCAATCCAGCACATCCATTCCACAGTGTACCAGTGTTGTTCACATGTCTCTCCTACAAAGGCGGCACTGCATCTGCAATAATATTATTAATCTTTCTTTTCTACCATACAATGGGATAGGTGAGCTGTGTCCCTCTGGTCACCTAAGAAACATTTTATTTCCCAAAACATGTGCATTTACAAAACTGGCAATGTGTTTTATCTTAATTCTC
Organism: Oreohelix idahoensis; assembly: GCA_024509875.1. Classification (NCBI taxonomy): domain Eukaryota; kingdom Metazoa; phylum Mollusca; class Gastropoda; order Stylommatophora; family Oreohelicidae; genus Oreohelix; species Oreohelix idahoensis. Next base: position 50,229 of record JAMPIV010005879.1, on the reverse strand, counting down.
CTTCAGGCCCTGCACAAATCAGCTTGGGACCTGATTACTTACAGTCGTGATGGCAGCATCTCTCACTCACATTTTTAAACAAAAGATATATGAATAATGTCGGTCTTACCAGAAATTCAATGAAAAAACCACAGGTACGTTGAATAGCAGATTCCAGATATACCGCTGGCTGAACTGTGATGCCTATACTTTCATATATATTTGCTTTAATAAGGCTAATCACTTTTCTTCAGAAATACACAACGTCCTGCTCTCGGGACTATCTTCTACAAATGGCGTCAAGCCTTTGAATTTTCCAAATAATATAAAAGGCTTTGGCCAATGAACGAACGACAATTTTGAAATTTGAAATTAAAAGCAAAAACAGACTTGATTTTTGGACACTACCAAGTTTTTTTCCTCTCTCATTCTTAGATTTCTACTGCTAAATATATTTGGTGTTGAGCCATCCCATAATTTTTCTCCCCCTTTTCTGCCCCTTCCTACAACAGACTACTTGTACCCTTTCTTGCCTTTCTCAAGGACGCGTCAAAATATCAACGTTAGTGCAAGTCCAAACGAGCATGTGTTGGTCTGTCTGTACGAACAAATACAGTCTTTTGTCCATAACTTTATTTCTATCTGTAGGGTTTTTGATTCGAAAGCATATTACCCATCAGGACAAGACCAGCTCTAAGACTAGCTAACTTTTATGATCATAAACCTAGTAATAAAGAATTCAATATATTTTCCATTTTGGTGTTCGTTGTTTTCTAAGTTTCAACTACTTGAATGTTATAAAAATCGCCTCAGATCTTCCTTTTTCCCGATAGGAAGTAATTATGCGTGTGTGTATATATATATATTTTTCCACAGTGTCTGTGGTTAGAAATGTATTGGACTAGCGGGGTATTTTTAAATTTTCGACACAAGCTAACGGCATCGTCTTGCACTGTTGGCCTGAGTAGCTAATTCAAACCTCTAACACTTTACAAGCCGGCAGCAGGTGTCCGCTCTCTCAATCTTATGCGTTCGTGTGTTTTATTCTTTCTATCTTTCCTGGAACCACTACGCTAGTAGAATTTTTCAAATTTTTATTGTTAACCCTTGACGGGCGCGTTATAAAGGCTAATACTACCAACGCGGCGATAAGATTTCTCACTATGTTCTGTTCTGCTTAAATCAATGCGTTTACTGGCGCGGGGAAGAAGACGCGTTACAACTTTACTAATTATGACTTTATTACATATAATTTATGATTCTATCGCTGTATCACTGTACTTTACCACAACCACTATTCTATCCTACTTAACCCGTGCAGAATTATAATTTGTTATACACTCGGTTATTTTACTTTGAATAGAACTAACCGGGTATAGCTTATTTACCGTTAACAAAAAAAAAAAAAAAAAACCGTGAAATAAGCGCTAGTCATTTATAAATTTACTCATAATGAATTAGAAATAAATATATATTTCGTCAGTACTCAAAATGAATAGTGCATTTTCTAGTCGATTAAAATATCTCTTACTGGTTAAATCGGTTAGTTAGATTAACGCTACAGCCGGAACAATTCTGCTATAGATTATTTTAATTCCGCTAGTCAATTTAACACAGTAATCCTAGAGAAATATAGATGACGACTTTTAACCCCTAAATCACTCAACACAGAAAATATTCGAGAAATATAATGCCGGACTTAACAATTAAATCACCCAAGATTCTAGTTTAATATTTACCGCAAACACAGAGATTTTAACAACTCCAACGAAAAACTTAGTAATTCCAAATAGTAAAATGGATTTAGTAATCGCAGCTAGTTGTCTGAAAAATCCTGGGGGTACTGAATGAATGAGTTTGAAGGATGCAGTATATATCAGAATTATTTAGAAAGTCGCTCGCTCTTGCGATTTATAACACCTTTGGGAAAATCTGTGTTCAAGTTCTGAATGAAAGGTAATTTTGCCACCTCTTCACCGCTTGCAGACTCTGCCAACGAACGAACGGTCTTTTTATCTCGACTCATCTGAAGCTTAATTACCTATACAAACGAATGGACAGGGGGAGGTAATTGTAAATTATCTCCCCTTTGTTCCCAGATTCTCTCCCCCCTTCTACTCAGATTAATTCCTCCTGATCAATGTCTACCGAAAATGCGTTTCAACTTATCGCTCCCTTGGTTTTTCTTCATTTAGCTTATCTCCCCTTCTCTTTCGCTACGTGCATTATAGTAAACATTCCTAGTGGAGAGAAAAGAAAGAATTAGGCGTGGCTAAATTAAGAAAGAGCCAGTGTAGGGGTGTTCTGCGTTAAAAAAAACCGTGCATAACTAATAAGGAAGCAAGGTGAAGCCAGATGGAAGAAAAATGTAGATAATAAAATCTATTTTTCATAATTCTCTGTCACACTGTCCTACAGATTTAATTTTCTGTAATTTAGCAATCAATTCAATCATGACTTCTTCGATCTATCAGGTGTCTCAGGGCTTCATTCATTGTGTCTATATGGTGTCGTAGATTTTCGATAGGGGAATTAAGACATTCGTTGGTCCCTTCTGAATAGAAATAGAATAGGTGATAGCCCAGTGGGAGATGATAATAGAAATAGATTTTCACGAGTGAGATGGTAGAAATTAATAGAGGCTGTCCCTGAAATCGAGAATCTTCTCTCTTTCAGCCTATTTTCTACAACAGATTTAGAGGAGTCAGACAGTCTATTAGAATATATATTAATATGTATTTATATATATATATATATATATATATATATATATATATATATATATATATATATATATCATCATCATCATGTGACGTATTCTTTCCAGAACGTTGTCTCCATTACAGCTGCTCTGAACGCATCACGATTCTGGGCAAGTCGACCTGCATCAGCCAAAGACAAGTTCAGACTCTCTGTGATGTCCTGGGTCCACCGTCGTCTAGGTCGACCCCTTCCCCTTTTTCCAGGGACCATGCCTTCCATCACTGTTTTTTCCAGACTATTATGTCTTTTTATATGACCGAAAAATTTCAGCTTCCTTATTGCGATGGTATTTAGGAGCCAATGTTCCTGTACGTTTAGTGAGTGCAGTACTTCTCTGTTGGTCTTTTTTTCTGTCCAGGGTATTCTCAACATCCTTCTGTAGCATTTCATTTCGAATGATGTAATCTTTTTTGCAACTGTTTTATTGAGTGTCCAAGTCTCGCAGCCGTATGTTGCTACTGGGAATATACATGCTCTGATCAGTTGTAACTTTGTTTCTTTGCTTGTGCCTTGCCATAGGTTTTTCATCTGTATTAGCTTATGTGAAGCAATTGCAAGTCTTCTTTTAATTTCTACTGCACAGTCGCCAGAGCTGTTAATGATTGATCCTAAGTATTCGAATTCATTGACACTTTCCAGTTCTTCGTTATCAATTTCAATTTCTGGTTTGGTCTTTACTTTGTCTGTTGTCAATACTTTGGTCTTCTTGGTGTTTAGGTATAGATTCTGGGCCTCGCTGTGTTTTTTGGTGGACAGAAGTAATTGTTCAAGTCCTTTTGGGTTGGTCGATAGGAGGACTGTGTCGTCAGCATATCTGATTTCCGGGATCTGGTACCCGCCGATGTTAAATGAGTCAAACTCTGTGTGTTCTTGGTCATCTCTTACGTTTCTCATGATATTCTCGGCATAAATGTTAAACAGGTAAGGGGAAAGGGTACAGCCTTGTCTTACTCCTTTCTGTACTTCAAACCATTCTGATGTTTCCCCCTCTATTCTTACGGCTGCCTGTTGTTCTTGGTACAGCAGTGCGATGAGTTGTATATATATATATGCCACTCACATACACACACATAAGTGACGACAGTTAGACGCACAGACGTGAAAACTATAACAAATGGAATATATATATTTGGGACAAGCTGACTGACACACTCGAATAATGTTTATGTAAATTTTATTAACATAAGAAACTTCACTACAACAATTAAGTCTGCATATCAAGCACATAGATATATACTTAGGTTAAAGAATACTAAAAGAAGAATAGACCCATAGGTGTAATTTTTTCCCTCTATGTTTAGCCCACGATCCAGTTAGAAGAAAAGTGATAGCCCCAAAGAGTCACGGATTTATACGCTATAGTCTAAGATTTCCTCTAAAGTTAAGAACAGAGTTGATACATTAATCTATTCTAAGAGGAAAAACACCATTAGCAACAAACTTTCATAAATGAAATTACAAAGTAGGTGCACAACTCATATCATAAAGGAATCACTCAGTCCTGCATTCTCTCACTTCATTCAGCCGTGGCCACAGACGTGCTTTCTTACCTACAACTTGTGTAGTAACTGCTGGAACAATACTTAGGACACGTACATACAGCAACTCCCGTGTTATTTTTGGCCAAGGGAACCCCAGCTCCACAAAGACAGGTTGAATTCACTTCTCCAGTGAACGTTCTCTTGGTTATTATTATTTAGGAGTAATGTTTATGTCACATTTAATTTGTCCAGGCAAGAAAGTTAACAGCGCGCACAGTGTCAATAGCTTGAAGTTTCCAGTAACTAGGAATGACAGGTAGGTGACTTCTCTCCGTATAACAATTTTTTTTGGTCACACCACAATTAGTCAAAAATGTCGGAAAGTGTTACTGTTAGTAATATCGACACAGGGCTGCATGTAACAGAGATTTTGGGAAGACTATAATCTGGCTCGATATACCCAGTTACTTCATTTATTCTTAAAGTTTGTGAGATGGGTACTCTGTCGTTTCTGGATGCAAACGCAGTACCAGACAGGTGTTAACTTGTAAACCCACGTATTTAAGTACAATAAATGTTTTTTCTTCAATGCTTTTCTCATATATACTGCAAACCAAACCGCTGGTAGATGTTGGGCTGACCCAGAATACTGTATAAAGAAATAGAAACATACAGAATACTAAATCCTAATATTATACACATCCTATCCTACCCTCGCGTAAAAATATAATATTTTATTCACTTCGGTTATTAACTTTAAGTTAGAGACTATAAGCTTAGCGCTTGTCTCATCGTTTAAACTCTCGTAAAATATATTCTAGTCATTGAAAAAAAAACTCACTTTTGATGCGTCTTAGGTCCCAAGGGAGTATTGATTGATTGATTGTATAGGTGTGAAGCGTGGAGAACAATCACGAAGAAGTTACACACTTTGATAAATGGATGCTTGTGTAGAATAGAATGACTGAAATGGCGCAAAAAGGTCACCACCGTGCAATTTATGACGAGAACTAGACAAGTACAAGCGGAACAAGAAATGAGAAGAAGACTCTGGGGATGGATTGGACACACATTGAGGAAACCAGTACATAGCATTACAAGGCAATCCTTGTTCTGGGATCCACGGGATATGAGAACTAGAGTCAGACCGAAGAACGCATGAAGAAGAAAGTAAAGAAAGTAATGAAGACACGGAACGAACGAACGAACTTTATTTTCAAAGGGTTAAGAATTGGGCGCGCAGGTCCGTCTAACATTCTGCCCTTTCATTCTCACTTATCTTGCGTACTATACCCTTTCATTCACACATGTTACTTTAAGCATTAAATTAAAGGCATACAATATTATAAAGGTAATATAACAGGATCTTGAGCTGATTGTACGCGATAATAGGACTTAGTATTTGTTTTTTCAAACTTATGCTCCTTCGGGAGATAGAGAGTATCTGTTGACTGACTGATTGATTGATTGATGATTTTTATGACTGATGTAGCTGGAAAGTACATATATCTGCATTTTATATTATCTCTTCTTCGATAGTTAACGCCGCCCTCGTAATAACTCACTATATTGTTTTATAAAGTTGTGTTGTTTTTGTAACCACCCACACTCATATATACGCATACATACACACACAAACACGCGTGACAAGAATAACGCTGTGTGAAATAAGCGAGGGTAAAGGTCAATAACTTCTGTATGAACAAAATATTACCAAACACGGAGTAGGCCTAGTGGAAAAATACTGTCATCAGTACGTCTTGAATACCTCCCCGGAACATAAAGTACAACTGTTGTTTATTTAACCTAAATATTAGGAATACCTCCCCAGGACAAAAGCGCGGATGTTCGGAGTTTAACGAAATCGATGTCAATAAAGTACTCCATGAATACCTCCCAGGAAAAAGAAAAGCGCATCCATGTCGCTAGTTCTTTTTTTTTTTTTTTAAGAAGTTGTTGCGAGACGCGCTTTATTCAGCCAAGACATAACGACCATCAGCTATATAAAGGCGCGTGTCAAAATTTAAAAGACCTTGTGGCCTGGAACAAAAAAAAGGGGGGTATCTATTACAGTTAAAATTAGAAACCTCATTAGCACTATTTTTACACTTTGAATCCTGTAATTCGTGTTAGTACAGTTATACATAATTGATTTTTACTTAATGTAAGTACGCAATGAATACCATCCCGGGAAAAGAAAAGTACAGATGTTGTTATTATAATAATAATAGCCCCTTCAGTCATAACTGATTACGGGAATGCGCCCCTGAAGTGACAGCCCTAAGCTGCTTCTTTCCCTGGTGTTCCCTTCAAAGTTTTCTTCTCTCTTCTGCTGGTTGTGTGAGCTCATTTTCGCCCAATCTGAGGTGGCGCCGTGGATGGCAATGCCACTTGGTGCGATCGGCAGCTTCATCCTCCCAGGTTTCTGGATGTCCAGTGCCCTCATGTCTCTCTTGTACACATCTTTGAATCTCAGCTGCGGTCGCCCAACTGTTCTTTTGCCATCTGCCAGTTGTCCGTCGAAGTTATCTTTCGGGATGCGACCATCTTCCATGCGGCGGACATGGCCAAGCCAGCGTAGTCTGTGCTGTCTAAGGGATGTTGTTAGTTTAACGAAATCGATGTTAGTTAAGTACGCCATGAATACCTCCCTAAGAAAAGAAAAGCAGGTGTGTTGTTAGTGTTTTGTTTAAAGATGTTTTGGCGAGACGCGCTTTGTTCAGCCTAGGCACAAGGACCATCAGTTATACTAGGGAACATGTTCAAATAAAGAAGACATTGTGACTGGGGGGGGGGGGAGAGGTAAGTATATATTACCGTTACAATTAAGAAGCTCATTAGCACATTCTGAATCCTGTACCCCATGGACAGTAATTTTTGAAGTACATTTTAATTAGCTGCGTCTGATTTTTTATTATTATTCTTTGAAGCGCCCAGCACTCTAAGCGTTATAGTAACCCAAACGACACAGCAAGACAAAGAATAAAATGTAGTCAGTCCTGTCAACTGGAAACAAGTCACAATCAGTGAGCAGGCAAGAAATCTCTGGAATCCACAAAGACGTGGTTTTATAGAAAAATGTTAAAAACACCAATCAAATCCTTTCGCTCCTTATGGAGCATAGAACCACCACTACAGCTTGTCCTCTTGTCGAAAGCCTGCATCTTAGACTCTGTGCTGGTGTAGAAGTAGCCTAGTTTCTGTTGCAATATTTTGTAAAGATGAAGCTGCTAGCCCCTTGTACAACCTTATTTTTGTTGCATCTTATAACATGTTTGATGAAACAGTTGTTCTATTCTTTCTGTCTCCTCAGAAATACGTGGGTACTACACCAGGAAACAATACAGTGGGCAACTAAAAAAAGTATAATGGTATTCAGACAACTAAAAAAAAGTATAATGGTATTCAGACAACTAAAAAAATGTATAATGGTATTCAGACAACTAAAAAAAAGTATAATGGTATTCAGAATACCATTATACTATTTTTTTAGTTGTCCACTGTATTCTTTCCTGGTGTAGTACCCACGTATCTCTGAGGAGACAGAAAGAATAGGACTTCTGCCACTACGCACAGAAGATTATTAGTCATAGTTAGAAGGGAAGCAATCCGCTTTTAAGGCATGGGAAGAGAAGAAAAACACATGGAGAAAAGAACCGGAGACAGAAGTGAGGAAAACGTGGAAAGAACTTGGGCTGATGGCACGTGACAGGAGGACTTGGCATGTGTTTGTTGAAGTCATGTGACAGGGGGACTTGGCATGTGTTTGTTGAAGTCATGTGACAGGAGGACTTGGCATGTGTTTGTTGATGGCCTATGCTCCTTGTGGAGCTGAAGTGTATTGAAAATAAGAAGGAAGTTGGAATTTATTGTGGCAACAGAAACAGAGATAGAGGACGATACAAATGTAAGATACTGAACAGTTTAACATCGCGATATGGAAAGAAGTCAACAGCACATTTGATAAACAGATAAAACAGTTCTGGGGACGATGAAGTTGTGGAGAAACATGATCACCTGTGTCAGCTGGCGTGTACTTGAAGAAGAAGAGGGACAGCCATTTAAAAATAGCGTAAGTCTCAAAACGTGCGACGTCTTTTGTACGAGAGATAAGTCGCTCTGTTAAAGTACGACTGCGTAGATCACGACTGCAGATGGCATACACAGCCGCAGTCTGCGTCAGAATTAGGTCGCCAACCGATAATAAGACGCACTTTCTAGGAACTAACTACCTAGCGTTAACTTACTTACTTAGTCGTTCCTCTTCTACCGTGAGGTGTAGAGGTTTGGAAGAGAGAGCGCCATACTATTCTATCGGCTGTCTTCCTCCTGGCTTGGTTCCATTCTAGTCCTCGGTCCTTCAAAGATTGTCTAATGTTGTCCTTACTTGGGTCTGCAGGGCTTTGGAGCGGAGCCGGGAGCTGGATTCGGAACAGTGGGAGCAGCGGGTTTTTACCAGGAGCTAGAGCGGACCTTTTGACTTTCGCATACGTTTGTGGCGAGATGATTATGATTTTTTCTATATCTCCCATTATTCTACCTTGTCTTTCTTTCTTTTTCGCTCTTTTATTTAGCAAGCGATTTAATTGCTGTTCGCTATCTTTCTTTGATTTGAGTTCGCTATCTTGCCAGCAGCAGACCTGATTAGCATATGTGAGTCGGTTTCATTTAATTTTGAACGCCAGAGATCGAGTAATCGTGGTAAGAGATTAGGTGGAGAACCAGAGGTGAGCAAAATTGTATTACTCCCCCTTGGAAATCTGTTCGCCTGTGAGTTAATTATTCACGGTGAAAGAATTTGAGATGAAAGACGGGCTTCGCTCGATGCCCACGTCTGTAAGTAATAAAGTAATTAAATACGGTCTGGTCAAATTTCGATTTGCCCGAGTTCTGGTTCGGCTAGTGGGTAGATTTCTTTTCATCTTGGAATCTGAACAGAGAATTTACTGTAGGTGTTAGGTCTGGTTTTTCGGTGGATTATTAACTTTTTTCCTTTCATCAGATAGATATATATACCACAGAAATCTAACTCAAATTCATTCAGACTCCGCAGTTTCTCTAGACATATCTAGCGGCGTTTCTAGATTACTTTATTAAGTAAAATCTCAGTTTGCGTTGGAGAATAGTCTTAAGAAGTTCTGTTTGGAGGTAATATATATTGACTAGTATTGTCGAGTGATAGAATTGTTAGTTCGAATTATATCTTCACTAGATTTTTGTGCCGAAGTGATTTTCTAGAATAGGTCCGTCATTTGATTATTCTCTAAGTTTTACTGTGTTACAGTGGATAGCAGAATAAATAATAATTTCTAGCTAAACTATAATATAAATTTTATTCACTGCTAGTAACCAGTCAGAGAATAATTTAACCATCTAAGTAATGCACTGATTCATCATTGAGTATTGACGAGATACGTATGTATTTCTAATTCATGATGATTGTTTTTAAATGACTAGAATTTATTTCACGGGAGTTTTAAACGATAAGACAAGCTCTAAGTTTGCGGTTTATAATTTAAGTTAAACAACCGAAGTGAACATATTCTATTTACGCGTAGGAATGTGTATACTATTAGGGTTGAGTATTTATGTTTTTCTCTTCCTTTCATACAGTATTTGGGTCAAGCCCAAAATCTACCAGCGGTTTTCAGTATATATGAGAATAACCTAGAAGAAACATTTTTGTACTTAAATACGTGGGTTTACAAGTTACAACCTGTCTGGCATTGTGTTTGCATCCAGAAAAAGACAGAGTACCCATCTCACGAACTTTAAGGCTAAATGCAGTAACTGGGCCTATCGAGCCAGATTATATTTCTTCCCTAACTCTCATTTACATTCAGCCCAAAGTGGCGCATATTACAAACATTTAACTTTCCCGACGTTTGATCATTTGTGGTGTATCAAAGAAGTTTATACTGAGAGAAGTTACCAACCTGACATTTCCGAAGTACTGGAAATCTCAAGAATTCTGACACTGTGAGCCCTGTGGCATCTTTTACCTGAACTGATTCTAGCGACATTAACAGTACTCCTAAAATATAAACAGTGAAGATAACGCTCCCCGGAGTCTTGGAATTCATCGGTCACTGTAGAGCTGGGGTTGTCTTTGCTAACAGAACACTGGATGTGCTGTGAGTGTGTGTCCTATGATTGCGCCAGAAGGTGAAAAGTCCAGTTTGTAGGTAAGAACGAAAGCCAGTGGCCACTGTTGAATGAGTAGAACGAAAGCAGGCACGAGTGATTCTTTCATTGTATAATTCTGATACCCACTTTGTATTTTTGTTATGCAGGTATTTCTAATGCTGTTTCCTCTTAGAATAGATTAATGTATCAACTCTGTTCTTAACGATAGAGGGAAATTCTAGACCATAGGTCTAAATCTGTGACTCTTTGGGGGCTATAACTTTCTTCTAATGGGATCGTGGGCTCAACAGAGGGGGAAAGGATTACACCTATGGATCTAGTCTTTTAGTAATTCTTTAACCTATGTGTATTTATATGTGATTGATATTCAAATTTATGGTTGTAGTGAAATTCTTATGATAAATAAAATTTACATAAACTTCTTCAAGTGTGTCGGTCAGCTCGTCCCAAAAATATCTATATTCCATTGTTATAGTTTTCATGTCTGTGCGTCTAACTGTCGTCACTTATGTGTGTGTGTATGTGAGTTGTATATATATATTACTATATATATTTCTAGTACACTGTCTGACAAATCTAGATCTGTTCTAGAGATAGGCTGACCGAGAGAAGCTTCTCGAGTGTCAGGGACAGACTCTATTATTTTCCACCATCTCACTCGTGAAAATCTATTTTCTTTACGTTACCTCTCACTGAGCTATCACCTGTTCTATTCTATTCAGAAGGGACCAACACAAGTCTTAATTCCCCTATCACAAATCTACGACACTGTTTCCTGTTCTTCTGTTATTGGTTGTGGTTCTTTTTTCATTATCAGTTTTTTTTTTAAATAAAATTGGCACACCTTGTCAGGGTTAATTTAAATCGGAGAAATAAATTCTGAATGTTAAAATGAAAAAAACTCAATTGTACACCGGTATGATGACTGAACATCTTGACCTTTATTCAAAATAAGAACACATTTGTGTTATTAAAATGTTGGCAGCACTGGAATGTTTTAATTAGAAATGCTTATTTTGTTAAAAATAAGTCAAATTTATTTAAAAGCAAAACAGTTCTCATCTATCAAGTATGGGGTCATCCATAAAAGACGTCCACAAAATTCTGACATTTTTTTACTCTCCCCTCCCCCATGTCCACTTCTGATTGACTCCTCCCCCCTTGTAGACGTCCACTCCAGATGGTCTTGATTAAACACATAAGCTTAAATTTTTAATCACCTACCTATACTTAAAAATCTAATTATGAAATCACAATAATTGTGATGTCGGTTCCCAGAGAGTTAATATACTAAGGTTGTTTGTTCCAGAAAACAGGAGCACTGAAGTTAAAACCTCTTCGTATTAGAGATTTTGAGTCTATAATGATTGGAAGGCCTGGCAAGAGGGACAAAATCCGAAGAATGTTTATTTGGGTTTAGCTGGACAGTAAGAAGCTTTCGAAAATAAGAGGGTTTGTTTCTCTTGAAAGATTTGTATGTGAGTGAGAGTAGCCATGTGGTTTGTGAATTGGACGTCCACTTTCAACTTAAATACCCTCGCCCCTCGTCCACAGTTGTCCATTTTTTACATACCCCTCCGTCCCCCCTCTCCTGTGGACGTCTTTTTATGGATAGCCCCTATAAGGTTTTCATTGTTAATTCTATTTTTTTTTTTGATAAATGATCACTGTGGTGAAATTACAGTGATGCAACGCTAAAATTCCTCCATTTATAAAGATAACAGTTAAAATGAAATGTAGGGATAAAATTTGGATAAGATACGCTGCAACTTCTTCGCCCACGCCAGCGTTTTCTAGTGTCATTGAAAACCAACTAGTTTATAACATGAAGACTAACGGCCTATTCGTTTAGACGGGGTAGAAACGGAGATAAAAGGAAAAAATGATGCGGTCTGCACACGTGTTTGAATCTAAAGCCTAGAAGACGCAATTTGTAGTTTTAAAGAAAAAATTACGCCACTAGTTGACACAATGTAAGAAATGGAACACGAAAAACGACCTTAGCTCTTGTCAGAAACAGACGTATCTTGGACGTTCTACGGTAAATAGTCGTATTAATTTGAATATAGCGGCAAACGCCTTGAACGAGTAGTAAAAACAAATTTCAAGACTAACAGGGAAAAAATTATGCATTTTCTTAATAATAAGTTTAGAAGAATAAAAATTAGCTAGTTTGATAGTCCATCTTTTCCTGAGAAATAATATACTTTTAATTACAAAGACGGACAGATAACACGGAAGATATTGACGAAAGACTGTATTGTTCAATACAGACGAGCAGACAGTTATTTGTGCATACTTCTCACAAAAGTTACTTTTGACACGTCCTTGAGACTAACGTAGAAAAACAAATTACAGGTGGACAAGGGGCAGACAAGGAGGGTAGAAGCTAAAAAAAACTTAACATAGAAATCTTATACGTAAGTGAGACAAAATTTGGTGTAGTTTTTTTTGTAGTTTGGTCCAAAAACCAAGTGTAATTTTGGGAAAACCCAAGTTCGGACGGACGGACCGACAGAAGTACATTTCACACTAGACCGAAACTGGACTAAAATTGGACATTTAAGTTTAAATATTTAAACTGTAGAGGGGAAGTACTCTGATTGGACGAACGAGTAATATTGTTGACAAAAATTAGCCGGCAAGTGCCATTTGTTGAAGACTGTCCACAGCAACAGATCGTTGATGCTTAGAACTGTGACGCCCAGTAAAGATAGATAATATTTCAAGTGGGACGCCATAGTATAGCCAGCAGCCCAGCTGAGTTTGTGCTAGTACAACGTATCTGTGTGTTTTCATTTTGAATTGTGGTAAGGGAAAAATTATTAACCTTTTTATTTAACAATTCTGAGTGATTGATACTGCCATATAATGAAAAATGATTACGACAAGTGAGTACTTATTCTAGGTCCCCAGCGACAGTCCAGGGCCTAGAGGCGAATGAATAATATGGGAAACCATATCCAAGAATGTAGAAGACAGATCTTTATTTCAGGAGATCAGTGGGAACATATCACCCACCTTATTAGATGGAAAAAGAGACTAATGAATATATTTCAGATGTAATGCAATCATAGAGGAATGGGAAACTGGTGCTACTTGATGACAGCCTGGATGAGAGGTGCTGGGTCGGTCAGAGAGATCTGATCTTGTCTTGTTAATTTATGTTTTATGATTAGTAAACAGGGTAAAGTAGGCAGTATGCTATGACATAGCCTAATTTTGTGGTTTCAGAGTTTCTTTGTCTGGCACTGTGCTAGTGCCAGATGCTCTGAAGAGATCAAACGGTGGATGACTAGAAGCCTATCATTTTACCTCAGCAACTGTGAGGAGTAGCCTATTATTTTACCTCAGCAACTGTGAGGAGTAGCCTATCATTTTACCTCAGCAACTGTGAGGAGTGGGCCAAGTGAACATTTTTACTACATCGACACAGGCCAGTTAAGTATTGAAGACCTGGCCTGCTGCTGATTCATCAATATAAATAAAGAAATTTAAAAAACTTACTTACTTACTTACTTAGTCGTTCCCCTTCTACCGTGAGGTGTAGAGGTTTGGAAGAGAGAGCGCCAGACTATTCTATCGGCTGTCTTCCTCCTGGCCTGGTTCCATTCTAGTCCTCGGTCCTTCAAAGATTGTCTAATGTTGTCCTCCCAGCGGACTCTGGGTCGTCCTCGGGGTCTGGATCCTTGGCTCTTTGTTTCCCATGCTTGTCGTGGTAGCCGATCTTCTCCCATTCTGCAGACATGGCCAAACCATCTTAGTTGGGACTGTTCTACATGGGTCTGTAGGGGGTGGCATTTTAGGCCTTGACGTATCGTCTGGTTGCGTACCATGTCTCTTCTTGTTACTTCAACCACCTTCCTCAGATACCCCATTTCTGAGGTTTGGATCTGGCTTTTATGGGTTGTAGTCATTGCCCATGACTCGCATCCATATGTCAAGACTGAGACATAGGTGGAGCGGTATACAGCCATCTTCGTTTTCTTACCAACCTCTCTCTTGCTGAGGAATCCTCGATTTATGGCCTGAAAAAGTCTCCCAGCTGCTGCTTTTCGAGTGGCCAACTCTTCTTTGATGCCTCCCTTTCGGTCTATAATAGCTCCGAGGTATTTAAAGTGGTCGACCTGCTCCAGAACCTGTTCTCCCAGCTTAATCTGATGTCTTCTTTCTTCTCGTGATATCACCATGGATTTTGTTTTAGAGCTGCTTATGACCATCCGTCTCTTCTCCAGCTCTTCCTTCCAGACTTGCAGGTTGGATTGGAGATGTGCCTCTGATTTAGCAATCAGGGCAACATCATCAGCAAATGCCAGCTCTGAAATATAGACCTGTCTCATCTTCCAGTACCCCACTGAATACTTTCTTGTTCTCTCCTTACATGCCTTGATGACATCGTCCATAAGGAGTATGAAGAGGTAAGGTGATAGGATATCACCTTGTCTTACATCAGTGGTGGTCCTGAACTCTTCTGACTTATGGTTTGCTGTCCTCACATAATTTCTGCAAGACTTGTAGAAGCTCTGTATAGCATGAATCAGAGGTGCTGGAATATTCTTCCTTGCCAAACAGTCCCAAAGTTTGCTCCAAGGGACCCTGTCAAACGCCTTTTCTAGATCTATGAAACAAAGATGGATCTCACTCTTATACTCAAGGGCCTTTTCACTCAGCTGTCTGAGTGTGAAGATTAGGTCTTGAGTACTTCGGTTTGCTCGGAATCCGCACTGGACCTCATCCAATTGTGGCTCAGCTAGGCGTCGGAGTCTCTGCTCTAGGATTCTAGAGTAGATTTTTCCAGGGACACTGAGAAGGGATATGCCTCTATGGTTTCCACACTGTCGATTGTCACCCTTTTTGAAAATTGGTGTTATGATGGCGATCTCCCAATCCTTTGGTATGGTCTTGTTGCACCATGCTGCTTGTAGGACCCTTAAGAGTAACAGGTCGCCTGATGCTCCCATGTACTTAACCATTTCTGGTGTTATACCATCATGCCCTGCTGCTTTGCCCATCTTGATTTTCTCCAGTGCTGCCTTCAGTTCTTCCATCTTTATGTCATCTTCATCACCATTGGTTTCCTCTTCTGTGCTAGTGGTTATCATTTCTGATGTTTGACCTTGCTCACCATCAAGGAGTTCTGAGAAATATTCTTTCCATCTTTCCATTACTTCCTTCGGGGCAGTAAGCAATTTGCCTTGCTTGTCCTTTATAAATTTGAGAGGGCATTGTTTTTCCTTCCTCGTGTTCTTTAGGGTCTTATAGAACAATTTCTGGTTTTCTTGTGCATCTTTTTCTAGCTCTTCTCCAAATTCTTCCCAGGACTTCTGTTTTGCTGCTAGCACTTTGTTCTTTACTTCTGTTCTGAGTGTCACATATTCTCTATATTTTTCCATTTGTCCTGTTGTGTTTTTAGCTCCTAAGTATTGTTTCCATGCCATTTTCTTCTCTCTTATTTTCTCTTTGACTTCCTCTGTCCACCAAGGTATCCTCTTTCTCTGGTTCTCAAGTCGGACTTCACCACATGCTTCTGCAGCAGCTGTCTTTATGATATCCTTGAATTTAATCCAGAGGGTTTCCAAGTCATCAGGTTGTTCTTCTGTGTTGCTCACCGCTGCAGCAATAAGCCCCTGATATCTGGTCTTAATTTCTGGCTCTCTCAGCTTGTAGGTCCTAATGCTCATTTCTCCTGCTCGTTTACTTGGTTTCTTGCGTGATGTTGAGCAGTTCCTAGGCTGAGCAACTCTTTCAGTTGTTCGTTTGATTGTTAGCAGGTAGTGATCACTTCCAATCTCTGGCCCCCTCCAGACTCTTGCATCTCGTACATATTTGAATGAGCTTCTCCGAACAATGGCATAGTCGATCACTGACTTCTCATTCTTTGTTGGTTCACATCTAGTGTATGCATGTATGCGCTTATGGGGGAACTTTGTGTTTGTAATGATCAGATTCTGCTCACTGCAGAATCTAAGGAGTCGCTTTCCATTGTCATTGAGAGTATCTTCTCCATATCTTCCGATAACTCCACCCCATCTAGCATGGTCATTTCCAACTCTGGCATTAAAATCTCCGAGCATGATAACTTCATCTAGGCAGTCATCCACTGTCCTTTGAAGCAGCTCGAAGAATTCCTCCTGACCTCTGCTCTCTCATCCTCATTTGGCCCATACACTATGACCAGGTTGACTATGGTTTCTCCTTCTTTTAGTTTCACAACCATAATGCGCTCTGAGACAAAGTTCCACCCCTTGATACTGTGGTAAAGTGGGATGTTATAAATATTTATAGGGGACTTAGTGTACTGCCTGAGGTCAGCTGTGAAGGTATCTGTATCTAATAGGGTAGTGTTTTACAGATAACCTTACTTGCTACCACATTATACCTCAGTCAGAATTATTCTGGAATATAGTGATGACTACGTTAAATGTCTAGGGTTATGTAAATGATGCAGTGTAAGTCACAACAACAACAGACAGATAAACAATTTAATTTATTCCACCACACTTGACAACACTGTGACACTCACACACATTTAACATTCTATAAGACTATCTTAAATGAGTCACTGATAAATTTTCAAATATATATGTATTAATTACTTTCATTAATATATATCCTGATTCCACTACAAAGTGAACCAGGAATCACAATCAATTGTAATCACAATTTATATATACATAATTTATAAATATGAACCTTGTAGTGACATATTTTATTAATATTATCCTATGTGTGTCAGTTGTGTAGTAGTACTATGAGGTAATACTGGTTTTGTTTTTCAAGCTATGTTGTTATTTGTCATCATGACTTCAAGTGTTTGTTTATCTGGGAAATAGTATGGGGGGAAAAGTTCACAGTTCCTGTCAATTTAAACAAGGGATTGTCCCTCTTTTTTACTAAAATGTCAATTTTTGAGGGGACACATAATGTTGAGCTCCACTGGCCACATAGGCTTAACTTTCGTGATGGTGGCAGGAAAAGACTCCTCTGCTCGAGTGCTCCCCTGTGTTCTGGAGACACCTCACTAGTCGCTATCTGGACCCAGGAGTATGCTGTCAGCCTCCAGATTCAGCAAAGCTCAGACCAGGTGCTGCTCAATAACTTTAGGACCACAGTCCCACAATTTATGGGAATAATACACAATGACGTTGACTGGCAATGAATAGGCACAAAATCCGACCTGCCACTGTCTCAGGCTTTTATTTAGAAAAATATAAGCTGAATATCAACGCACTGTTGCTTTAGAAAGTTTATTTGAAAATGTGGTGCTGACCTGACGCCTCTGATTGACTATATTGGCGGGTCTAACCAATCGTGCCATGTTTACACAGCTTTTCAAAAAAAAAGTACCCTTCCTTCCGTCTCCCCTAACAACAAAAGATAGTATTTAAAGCCCGACTAATCGTGTTTAGCCTTACATTTACTTTCCGCCAATCAAATAGGAGGTAACATGGGGACCTATTTCCCGTACAATGGTGGTGTCAAAATCTGCCACTGAGCGATTCTGATTTGGGTGTTGTCTGACAGCACCAGCCTTTTATTTTGGCTATAATTTGTTAATTCCTAGACTATTTGCGTAACGTTTAACATATTATTTGTCAGCAAGTCCTAAGGAACCCAATTATATAAATTTAAGGGAGCTAGGTGGCTGCGTTCAAAATGTGCATTTTCTTCTACCTCCTGTTCACTTCGAATGCGATGTGGTGTCTGGGTACTGTCATGTTTTCAGACATAAAACAGTATAATGTCATATTTCCTAATAAGCATTTTGTAAGTTTTAAAACCTAACTCTCGTATAGGTAGTGTTTTTTTTATCACTGTCGATTTGAAAAAAGCTAGTGCTTGTGGCCTTACACGCGTGATGTCATTTATTGTATAGCGAGACGCGTGTTTAGTGTTGCATGCGTTCCTGCTTTCAGCCCTCCCTTCTTTCTATCCTAAGTTCATCTGTCTGTTCCTTTTTGGTAACGTAGTGTATAAAATGACATGAATGGAATATTAAATATAGGTCAGCTTGCGTATCTCAAGGTTTTTCTTAGAAAGGGAGTACACGTTTTATTGTGTTGTGGAAACGCGTGTATGTTGAAGAAGGCTTTTACTATCAACGTGAAACGTTATAATTTGCAGACGACTTAGAAAACAAGGGGGATTTCGAGTACAGTCATTGTGACAGCACTGTTCTTTACCATTCTTCTTTCCTTTTATTGAAGTTATTTGTTAGGCTTTACATTTACTTTTTAATTTATATATGTGGATTAGAATTTCTCACGACAAATCCTCCCCACTTAAAACAGACGTTATATGTCAGTCTATAATTCTATATACACATAGAGAAATTTATTTTCCTTCCTGGGGCTTAGGGTGATTCTCATCACACGGATGGCGGATTAAAAAATCCGCTCCCAGATTTGTTTTTCCACTTATATACTCTATGCTAAACTCAAATGGCTGCATCAATAATGACCAACGGAGTAATCTAGAATTTTCATGTCTAGCCTGCGCTAGAAACGACAAGGGTTTGTGATCCGTTTGCAACTTAAATGCCTTCCCATACAGATAAATATTGATTTTCTTTATCGCCCATATTACTGCAAGACATTCCTTTTCGCTAGTTGAGTAATTGGTTTCAGCTTTATTCAACTTTCTGCTAGCATATGCCACTGGGCTTAATTCCCCATCCAATGCATCTGATTTCTGTAGCAGAGTTGCACCTAACCCAATATTACTGGCATCCGTCCTTACTATGAATTCTTGACTTAAGTCAGGTAATTTCAAAATAGGTTTACTTGTGAGCTTTTCCTTCAATTCTTGGTAAGCCATTTCACATTGTGGTGTCCATGTAATTCGATCTGGATGTCCTTTACGTGTCAAATCAGTTAACGGTGCACATATGGAATTAAAGTTTTTGATATACTTTTGGTAGAAACCACATAGTGAGACAAAGGATCTCACGTCTTTCTTGGTTTGTGGTCTCGGGGCTTTCTTTAGTTTCTCTAAATTCTTTGGGTCAGGGGTCATGTTTCCCTGATAAACTGTGTGTCCCAAGAATTCCAATTCTTTACATCCAACGCAACATTTGGTTGGTCGGGCTGTTAAATTCGCTTCCCTAAGTCGATTAAACAGCATGTTCAGAGAGTCAATGTGTTCCTCAAATGTTTCTGTTGCTATAAGGATATCATCCATGAAATTTGTGATACATGGATTATTCAGAGGGTCCAATAATTTTCTCATCATTCTAGAGAAGACACTAGGCGCATTCTTCAATCCAAATGGCAATCTATTAAACTCATAGTGTCCTTCTGAGGTACTAAAAGCTAGGTATGGTCTAACCTCAGGCTTTACTGGAATCTGATAGTATCCTTTACTCAGATCCACTTTTGAGAAATATTTAGCTTTATTTAGCCTGGCAAACAACTGATTTGTATCCGGCAATGGATCCACCTGTCCTTCTGTAATAGCATTCAGTCTCCTGTAATCTATACAGAGTCTATGTTCTCCAGAGGGTTTCCTTAAAAGTACAACACTGGAACTATACGAAGATTCACTGTGTGAAATAATTCCTTCCTTCAACAAATAGTCTATCTCTTCCTTCAAAGCTTTCTCCTTAGCAAAAGGAATCGAATAGGGTTTCATACAGACAGGTGTGGGGTCTATCAGTTTCATATCATATTCCAATAAGTTTGTATGCCCTGGTCGGTCTGTTAACACCTCTGCATGATTATCTAGAACCTGGTGCACTCTCTCTTTCTGAGTTTTCGTTAAATGTGTACTGATTTTCACCTGTGCCGCTGTCTCACAGGGATGTAATGGATATTCAAATGATGAAAGTGGTTCCTTTTTCATCTCCATGGCGATAGACAAGGTCAACAAGTGTGTCTCTTCCTTATGTTCTCTTTCCAAATATTTCTTCAGGAGATTCACATGATAGATTTTTTCTTTCCCCTTCTTATCTATCTTATAATTTGTTCTAGACACCTTCTCTAGAACTGTATATGGACCTTGCCATCCAAATTGTAACTTATTCTGACTACCGGGGAGAAGAAGCAGTACCTTCTCTCCCACAGCCAAATCTCTGTCTTTAGCTTTCCTGTTATAATAGGCAGCATGTTTCTTCCTGGCTTGTTTCAAATTTTCATTGGCAAGTTTCCAGCCAGTTTTTAAACGAGTGGTCAGCTCATTCACATATTGGTATGAGGATGTAATATTTTCCTCTGCTTTTTCATCAGTCCACGTTCTTAACAGCGTTACATATGGACCTTTAATTTTGTGGACCTATTTGTCCATGCACCGGTATGGTCTCTTCCACTAGAAGCGCTATAGTGATGATTTTTCTTCCCAGAATTATCATGCACAAAACGACCACTACCAATTCTTCTTTTGGGGCTTTCTCCCCACTTAAAATTCTTGATGAGAGATTTCCTCTCTACATCTTCTTCCACCAGTTTGTTTAAGTCCGATTGAGGGATTTTCGGCTTATCCTGGGGTAAGACATCTTTCTGCACTCTCCGCATAGTGGCCATTGTAAAACAGTTAATTGAAGCTTGTCCGTGAAAAGGGGCTTCCCATTCCCTTTGGTCCACTTTATCAAATTTATTTTTCTTTTTATTATCAGGCCTAATTTTGCCCCTTGGCGTGTCCAGGTTCTGATCAATGTTCCCACTTGTGGGTGTTCCCTCATGTGCTATGCTACACCTCTCTACAAAATTCTCAATGTCCCATCTTGCCTTGGGCCAATAATAATTGTGAGCCACCTTTTGGATGATGGTACCTATTTTTTCATGGTCCCCATCTGGTTTCACATGTAGGCTCCTTATTAATTCTGCCCTATATCTTTTAGGAAGTACCAGCTGTCCCTGACCTTTGGATCTAGCTCCAGTCTTCCTATACATCAACTTGTTTTTCATGTAAAAATCTCCCTTGCCTGGAGTTGTATGACAAGTTGACAATTTCCTGAAACAAGGCTTGAGGGTCTTATCCCCAGCCTGTGCCTTCCTCATCTCTTCTGGAGTGGTATCTAACATAATATCTTCCTCCTGTCTTGAGGTCGACCTGACCTGAAGGGTGGCCATAACTATAGGGTTCCTTCTGCAACGGTCAGTGTCATGATTGTTCATCTTACAATTTTTACACCACCTTTTCCCTTGGTTGAAAGATTTTCTTTCATCATATTTCCTTTCATCGAATTGTGGGGTTTTATTTTTATTGTCATACCGTGGCCTATCAAACTGGTGCTTACCTTTGTTTTGATCTCTAGGATCAAATTTATTAAAGTTCTGTGGTGCCCTAAAATTATCCACCTGTTTCTTTTTATTACCTGATACTTCTGTCTGAGCTGCTTGGTACCTTTCCGCAACATTTAGCAACTCACCCAGCCTCTCTGCACCTTGTTCCATGAGAAACTTTCTCAGGTCTGGAGCCATGGACTCTCTTAATTGTTCTATAAGGACCATTTCCCTAAGATCTTGGGTTTTCCCCAGAGAAGTCCATTTCTCCAAGTATGTCTCTAACCGTGCAGAGAACTGGTGATAGGTTTCACCTGACAGTAGTTTAGCATTCCTAAATTTTTTCCTATAAAATTCTGCGTTCTTTTCATATCTTAACAAAAGAGCCTGCTTTAGCATGTCATAATTTTCCTGATCACCTCTGCTCATTTTGGCAAAAACTTCATAAGCTGCCCCACGAAGCCCTTGAGATAACTTTAAGCTCCACCTTTCTCTCTCTAACCCATATGTGGTAGCTAATAGTTCATATCTATTTAGATAGCTCTCAATATCATCGTCTTTCTCAACAAAATGATCTAAATGAAAATTCATAGCTGAGGTTGAGGCTCCCTGACTAGCAGTGGCATCAGAAGTAAAGGGACTGGCACCATTTTCAGGAGCATGGCCTTGAAACTCAAACTCCCTTAGTCGTAACTCATGTTCCCTTTGTAATCTCTTCTCCTCCTTTTCTGCTTCCCTCTCTGCAGCTAATCTCTTGTCTTCCCTTTCTGCAGCTAATTTCTTCTCTTCCCTTTCTGCAGCTAATTTCTTCTCTTCTCTTTCTGCCTCCAATTTCTTAGCCTCTTTGTCAGCCTCAATCTGCAACCTCTTAGCCTCAGCCTCAATCTGCAACCTCTTAGCCTCAGCCTCAATCTGCAACCTCTTAGCCTCAGCCTCAAATTGTATCTTCTTAATTTCCTTTTCAGCCTCTAACTTTCTTTCGGCCTCTTTTTCTAATCTTCTTTCTTCCCGTTCAATATATTTGTCACATTCAGCAGTGACATAAGCAATCTTAATTTGCCCGTCCATTCCTAACTCTTTCGCAGTCTGTACAGCAGCAGATCGAAATTTGGCCAGGTCCGCCATTTTCTAACAGGTAAATTTATATAATGTCTAACTAAACAATACAATGTGATATTACTTATCCAAAGACACCACAGGCACTGAGAGCTCAACATTATTTATTTTCACCCAAGGATACCTTTTTAATTTCTATTATTCCCAATATCTATAACAGGAGAAAGTTCAATATCCCGGGATCGAGACCCCAATATATGTGGTAAAGTGGGATGTTATAAATATTTATAGGGGACTTAGTGTACTGCCTGAGGTCAGCTGTGAAGGTATCTGTATCTAATAGGGTAGTGTTTTACAGATAACCTTACTTGCTACCACATTATACCTCAGTCAGAATTATTCTGGAATATAGTGATGACTACGTTAAATGTCTAGGGTTATGTAAATGATGCAGTGTAAGTCACAACAACAACAGACAGATAAACAATTTAATTTATTCCACCACACTTGACAACACTGTGACACTCACACACATTTAACATTCTATAAGACTATCTTAAATGAGTCACTGATAAATTTTCAAATATATATGTATTAATTACTTTCATTAATATATATCCTGATTCCACTACAAAGTGAACCAGGAATCACAATCAATTGTAATCACAATTTATATATACATAATTTATAAATATGAACCTTGTAGTGACATATTTTATTAATATTATCCTATGTGTGTCAGTTGTGTAGTAGTACTATGAGGTAATACTGGTTTTGTTTTTCAAGCTATGTTGTTATTTGTCATCATGACTTCAAGTGTTTGTTTATCTGGGAAATAGTATGGGAAAAAAAGTTCACAGTTCCTGTCAATTTAAACAAGGGATTGTCCCTCTTTTTTACTAAAATGTCAATTTTTGAGGGGACACATAATGTTGAGCTCCACTGGCCACATAGGCTTAACTTTCGTGATGGTGGCAGGAAAAGACTCCTCTGCTCGAGTGCTTCCCTGTGTTCTGGAGACACCTCACTAGTCGCTATCTGGACCCAGGAGTATGCTGTCAGCCTCCAGATTCAGCAAAGCTCAGACCAGGTGCTGCTCAATAACTTTAGGACCACAGTCCCACAATTCATGGGAATAATACACAATGACGTTGACTGGCAATGAATAGGCACAAAATCCGACCTGCCACTGTCTCAGGCTTTTATTTAGAAAAATATAAGCTGAATATCAACGCACTGTTGCTTTAGAAAGTTTATTTGAAAATGTGGTGCTGACCTGACGCCTCTGATTGACTATATTTGGCGGGTCTAACCAATCGTGCCATGTTTACACAGCTTTTCAAAAAAAAGTACCCTTCCTTCCGTCTCCCCTAACAACAAAAGATAGTATTTATAGCCCGACTAATCGTGTTTAGCCTTACATTTACTTTCCGCCAATCAAATAGGAGGTAACATGGGGACCTATTTCCCGTACAATGGTGGTGTCAAAATCTGCCACTGAGCGATTCTGATTTGGGTGTTGTCTGACAGCACCACCCTTTTATTTTGGCTATAATTTGTTAATTCCTAGACTATTTGCGTAACGTTTAACATATTATTTGTCAGCAAGTCCTAAGAAACCCAATTATATAAATTTAAGGGAGCTAGGTGGCTGCGTTCAAAATGTGCATTTTCTTCTACCTCCTGTTCACTTCGAATACGATGTGGTGTCTGGGTACTGTCATGTTTTCAGACATAAAACAGTATAATGTCATATTTCCTAATAAGCATTTTGTAAGTTTTAAAACCTAACTCTCGTATAGGTAGTGTTTTTTTTATCACTGTCGATTTGAAAAAAGCTAGTGCTTGTGGCCTTACACGCGTGATGTCATTAATTGTATAGCGAGACGCGTGTTTAGTGTTGCATGCGTTCCTGCTTTCAGCCCTCCCTTCTTTCTATCCTAAGTTCATCTGTCTGTTCGTTTTTGGTAACGTAGTGTATAAAATGACATGAATGGAATATTAAATATAGGTCAGCTTGCGTATCTCAAGGTTTTTCTTAGAAAGGGAGTACACGTTTTATTGTGTTGTGGAAACGCGTGTATGTTGCAGAAGGCTTTTACTATCAACGTGAAACGTTATAATTTGCAGACGACTTAGAAAACAAGGGGGATTTCGAGTACAGTCATTGTGACAGCACTGTTCTTTACCATTCTTCTTTCCTTTTATTGAAGTTATTTGTTAGGCTTTACATTTACTTTTTAATTTATATATGTGGATTAGAATTTCTCACGACAGATACTATCTTTTTGATTTTGGGCCACAATGCAACCCACACCCCCTTTAGCTAATTTTAAAAACACTGTGAATAAAAAACTTTGCCACCATGTACCCCTGTTAAAAAACCAATGAACAGTATAACAAGAACTAGGCATGATGATACCACCACGACCCGTCATCCAGTACTAGTTTTCCAGAAGACTCTGTAGTTAGTATCCATATTAACAAATTTCACTTATCTATCTATGTACAAATTTTTTTTTTTTTTTTTTTTAATGTGATCATTCAATTATATGCTCTTTGATTGATATAAATTCATCTTGATTCACACGTCCTGACCATAAGTAAACTTGGCTCAGGACTAAATAAAGTTAAAAAAAAAAAAAAATTTTTATTGTAAATTTTAAATTTCAACACAGTGTTAATTTACTTGATCATAGAGCTTAGTATTAGACCTAGTGTTTATATGTGTGTGTCTGTGTACTTAATTACCTGCACACCACATTTCAGTACCCTAGACATTGAACGTAGCTAACATACATAATAGCAGAATAACTCTGTTTGAGGTCATAGGTGGTAGCAGAAAGGTATCCTGTAAAACTCACATAAACTTTTATCTTCAGGGACCTTCACAGCTGACCTCATTCAGTTCACTAGGTAACATAGCAACCGCACTTAATAACATCAAAACTACCACATATATTGGGTAGCTCGTGTCCCGGGATTTAAATTTATCAAGTATATAAGGGTCTCCTGGTCCGGGAATTAAACTAGTTGGGTATAAGCTTGTATAAATTCAACAGTGTCCCTAAAATTAAAAGTAATATTTAAGGTGGAAAGTAAAAGTTGATGAATCTTCACAGCCAGTGGTAATTAATTAATTAGTGTTACTTTGGTAATTAGATTTGGTAATCTATCTTAGACATTATTAAAGTGTGTGATACAGTATGGAAGATCTAGCCACATTCAGATCGGTGGCTGTGCTGACTGCTAAGGAGATGAACATGGAGGGTCAGGCTTTGATCTAATATGTAACTTCAGAATGCGACAAGTATATTGAAAGGGAAGATAGGAGGTTAGCTGAAGAGAAGATGTTACAAATTGAGGCTGACAAAGAACTTAAGAAGCTGCAGATTGAGGCTGACAAAGAGGTTAAGGCCTTGGGGGCAGATAGGGTGGCTGAAATAAAGCGGCTCCAATTGGAAGAGAAGAAATTAGAAGCAGAGGAAAAGAGATAGGCTGCTGAAAGAGAGGAAAAGAGACAGGCTGCTGAAAGAGAGGAAAAGAGACAGGCTACAGAAAGAGAGGAAAAAAGATTGACTGCCGAGAGGGAAGCAGAAGATAGAAGATTGCAAAGGGAGCACGAATTACGACTAAGGGAGGTGGAAGTACAAGACCATGCTCCTGAAAATGGTGCCAGCCCCTTTCCCTCCGATGCCACGGTTAGTCAGGGAGCCTCAACCTCAGCTATGGGGTTTCATTTAGACCATTTTGTTGAGAAAGACGATGACATAGAAGGGTATCTAGGTAGATTTGAACTTTTGGCTACCACGTATGGGTTAGAGAGAGAGAGAGAGAGGTGGAGTCTTAAGTTATCCCAGGGGCTTAGGGGTACTTCTTATGAAGTTTTTGCCAAAATGAATAGAGACGACCAAGACAATTATGACATGCTAAAGCAGGCTCTGTTATTAAGATATGAAAAGAATGATGAATTTTATCGTAAGAAGTTTAGAAATGCCAAGCTTTTGTCTGGGGAGACATACCACCAATTCTCTGCCAGACTGGAAACCTATTTGGAGAAATGGACTGCTCTGGGGAAGACCCAAGATCTAAAAAAAATGATCATGATAGAGCAATTAAGAGTCCATGGCTCCAGACCTGAGAAAATTTCTCATGGAACAAGGTGCAGAGAGGTTGGGGGAGGTACTGAATGTCGCTGAGAGGTATCAAGCAGCCCAGGCAGAGGTAGCTGGCACTAAAAAGAAACATATAGAGAATTTTAAGGCCACACAGCACTTTAATAAATTTGATACCAGAGAACAAGGTAACAAAGGTAGGACAAACTTTGATAGGCCACGCAATGATTATCGTGATAGAAACTCACAGTTCAATGACCAAAAATATAATGAAAGAAAACCGTTTAACAAAGGAAAGAGGTGGTGTAAATGGTGTAAGAAGGACAACCATAACACCGAATTTTGTAAAAGGAAACCTTCTAACATTGCTGCAATGAAATCGGGGAACCAGAGATTAAAGGTTAAACCTAATGGACAGCAGGAACCTTATCACCCCCCAGTTTGTGAGGATGTTATTTGTAACGGGGTCACCATAAGGTGCCTATATGATACAGGTTTGGATTATGATTCAGTTGTGAAGGCTAGCCTAGTGGACCCAAGTCAGTATACCACCGAAACAGTGGAAATACAAGGGGCGACTAAGGACATACCACTCATGACACTTCCCATCGCAAGGATAACGGTGAAAACTCGCTATGTGGAAGGAGAAATCAGAGCAGCAGTGATAGATGAACCAATCTACCCTCTGATATTGGGGTGTAGATACGTCTTCTTGGGGAATCCCGAGAGACCTGTGATCATGGCGACAGTGCAGACCAGGTCACAGTCAAAGGAAGAAGAAGGTGAACCTATAAATGCTCATCCAGAAGAGATGAAGAAGGCGCAGGCTGAGGATAGGACACTCAAGCCATGTTTTAAAAAATTGCCCAAATGCCACACACCTCCAAGCAAGGGAGATTATATTATGAAGAACAAATTGCTATACAGGAAGGCCGGAACTGGAACAAATGGTCACAACCAGCTGGTTTTTCCCACTTCATATAGGGATAAAGTGATGGAACTAGGGCATGCGATTCCCTTCAGTGGTCACATGGGGATCAGCGCCACAGGACAGCGTATAGCTTGTCATTACTTCTGGCCAGGGATAACGGAAGATATAAAAAGATATGTAAAATCCTGTCCAGAATGTCAAAGGGTAGCTCCAAAGCACTGGACTGCTCCTGCAACTCTAGGGGAAATGCCCATAGTGGGAACACCTTTTGAGAGGGTTGCAGTGGATATTGTGGGACCTCTCACTCGGAGGAAGAGGAGGAACAGTTACATCCTTACTCTGGTGGACACTTGTTCTATGTGGGGAGAGGCCGTAGCCCTGTCATCAATTGATTCGAAACATGTGACAGAGGCATTGCTTACAATATTCACAAGATTAGGATTCCCGCATCAAATCTTGACTGATAATGGCTCACAGTTCAAGGGGAAACTAACGGAAGAAGTTTTTAAGCTATTTCAAGCCAGACACTTTCATTGTAGTCCGTACCATCCACAAGGGAACGGCCAGGTAGAGAGGTTCAATGGGACCCTCATTTCTATCCTGAGGAAGCTGGCACATGAGAAACCTGATATGTGGGATCAATTTTTGCCCGCTGCGTTGTTCGCGTACTGGAAAGTACCACATAGTTCAACCGGGATGGCACCCGCAACCTTGTTATTTGGGAGGCCAATAAAAGGTCCATTAGAAGCATTATTGAGGACCTGGACAGATGAGAAGGCAGAAGAGACTGTTACCTCATCATATCAATATGTGAACGAGCTGACCACTCGTCTGAAAGCTGGATGGAAACTGGCAAATGATAATTTGAGACAAGCCAGGAAGAAACATGCAGCTTATTTTAATAGGAAAGCAAAGGACAGAGAATTAGCTGTGGGAGAGAAAGTGCTTCTTCTACTACCCGGCAGCCATAATAAGTTGCAAATTGGATGGCAAGGTCCATATACGGTTCTAGAGAAGGTGTCTAGAACAAACTATAAAATTGACAAAAAGGGGAAGGAGAAAATATATCATGTGAACCTTTTAAAGAAGTATCTGGACAGACAAATCCAGGAAGGCACCCCTTTACTGACCTTGGCTATCGCAACTGAAATGAAAAAGGAACCACTCACCTCACATGAATACCCATTACACCCCTGTGAGACAGCCGCACAGATAAAAGTCAGTAAGCACCTAACTAAAAATCAGAGGGAGAGAGTTCAACAGGTTCTGGAGGAATATACGGATGTGTTAACAGACAAACAGGGGCATACTAACTTGCTACAGTATGACATGAAGCTGGTAGACTCAACACCAATCTGTATGAGAGCCTATTCTGTACCGTTCGCTAAGGAGAAGGCACTGAAAGAGGAGATAGATTATTAATTGAAAGAAGGGATTATTTCTCACAGTGAATCTTCTTTTAGCTCCAGTGTAGTTTTGTTGAGGAAACCGTCTGGGGAACATAGACTGTGCATAGATTACAGGAAACTGAATGCTGTCACAGAAGGTCAGGTGGATCCATTACCGGACACAAAACAGTTATTTGCCAGATTGAACAAGGCAAAATATTTTTCTAAGGTGGATCTTAGCAAAGGCTATTACCAGATTCCAGTGAAGCCTGAAGTTAGACCTTATTTAGCTTTTAGCACCTCGGAGGGACATTATGAATTCAACATGTTACCATTCGGATTGAAAAATGCTCCGAGTGTATTTTCTAGGATGATGCGCAAATTGTTGGATCCCTTGAATAATCCATGTATCACGAATTTCATGGATGATATTCTCATCGCCACAGAAACATTTGAAGAACACATTAACTCTCTGAATATGCTATTTGATAGGCTCAGAGAAGCGAACTTGACTGCTAGACCAACAAAATGTTGTACTGGATGCAAAGAGTTGGAATTCTTGGGACATACGGTATATCAGGGTAACATGACCCCTGACCCCAAGAACTTGGAAAAACTGCAGAGAGCACCTAGACCGCAAACAAAAAAAGACGTGCGATCATTCGTGTCGTTGTGTGGGTTTTACCAAAAATATATCAAAAATTTTAACTCTATATGTGCTCCTCTGACTGATTTGACTCGCAAGGGAAATCCAGATAAAATTGTTTGGTCAGCGCAATGTGAATTGGCATTCCAAGAGTTAAAGGAAAAACTCACTAGCAAGCCTATTCTCAAATTGCCTGATTTGACTCAGGACTTTGTGGTGAGAACAGACGCAAACAATGTAGGCCTGGGAGCTACTTTGTTGCAAAGGTCCTCTTCACCCAATGGGGAACTGAACCCAGTCGCTTATGCTAGCCGCAAGTTGAACAAAGCGGAACAAGGCTATTCCACAAGCGAAAAAGAGTGTTTAGCGTTAATCTGGGCAATAAAAAAGTTCCAAATCTATCTGTATGGTAGGACTTTTGTGGTGCTAGATTGTTACAATGGTCTTTATTGTTACAACCATATCAGTTTAACATTGAATATATCCCGGGCTCACAGAATGTCGGTGCAGATTTCCTCAGTAGGCACCCCTGTGATCAAAATTAGAGTAGTTGGCAGACGTAAGGAGTTAATTTTATCTATGTGTATCACTGGTTTTGGAACTTGCATTAGTGCATGTTCTCAGGTGAGGAGATGTGTGGTGAAATTACAGTGATGCAACGCTAAAATTTCTCCATTTATAAAGATAACAGTTAAAATGAAATGTAGGG
Organism: Oreohelix idahoensis; assembly: GCA_024509875.1. Classification (NCBI taxonomy): domain Eukaryota; kingdom Metazoa; phylum Mollusca; class Gastropoda; order Stylommatophora; family Oreohelicidae; genus Oreohelix; species Oreohelix idahoensis. Next base: position 19,795 of record JAMPIV010005879.1, on the reverse strand, counting down.
ATAAAATTTGGATAAGATACGCTGCAACTTCTTCGCCCACGCCAGCGTTTTCTAGTGTCATTGAAAACCAACTAGTTTATAACATGAAGACTAACGGCCTATTCGTTTAGACGGGGTAGAAACGGAGATAAAAGGAAAAAATGATGCGGTCTGCACACGTGTTTGAATCTAAAGCCTAGAAGACGCAATTTGTAGTTTTAAAGAAAAAATTACGCCACTAGTTGACACAATGTAAGAAATGGAACACGAAAAACGACCTTAGCTCTTGTCAGAAACAGACGTATCTTGGACGTTCTACGGTAAATAGTCGTTTTAATTTGAATATAGCGGCAAACGCCTTGAACGAGTAGTAAAAACAAATTTCAAGACTAACAGGGAAAAAATTATGCATTTTCTTAATAATAAGTTTAGAAGAATAAAAATTAGCTAGTTTGATAGTCCATCTTTTCCTGAGAAATAATATACTTTTAATTACAAAGACGGACAGATAACACGGAAGATATTGACGAAAGACTGTATTGTTCAATACAGACGAGCAGACAGTTATTTGTGCATACTTCTCACAAAAGTTACTTTTGACACGTCCTTGAGACTAACGTAGAAAAACAAATTACAGGTGGACAAGGGGCAGACAAGGAGGGTAGAAGCTAAAAATAACTTAGCATAGAAATCTTATACGTAAGTGAGACAAAATTTGGTGTAGTTTTTTTTGTAGTTTGGTCCAAAAACCAAGTGTAATTTTGGGAAAACCCAAGTTCGGACGGACGGACCGACAGAAGTACATTTCACACTAGACCGAAACTGGACTAAAATTGGACATTTAAGTTTAAATATTTAAACTGTAGAGGGGAAGTACTCTGATTGGACGAACGAGTAATATTGTTGACAAAAATTAGCCGGCAAGTGCCATTTGTTGAAGACTGTCCACAGCAACAGATCGTTGATGCTTAGAACTGTGACGCCCAGTAAAGATAGATAATATTTCAAGTGGGACGCCATAGTATAGCCAGCAGCCCAGCTGAGTTTGTGCTAGTACAACGTATCTGTGTGTTTTCATTTTGAATTGTGGTAAGGGAAAAATTATTAACCTTTTTATTTAACAATTCTGAGTGATTGATACTGCCATATAATGAAAAATGATTACGACAAGTGAGTACTTATTCTAGGTCCCCAGCGACAGTCCAGGGCCTAGAGGCGAATGAATAATATGGGAAACCATATCCAAGAATGTAGAAGACAGATCTTTATTTCAGGAGATCAGTGGGAACATATCACCCACCTTATTAGATGGAAAAAGAGACTAATGAATATATTTCAGATGTAATGCAATCATAGAGGAATGGGAAACTGGTGCTACTTGATGACAGCCTGGATGAGAGGTGCTGGGTCGGTCAGAGAGATCTGATCTTGTCTTGTTAATTTATGTTTTATGATTAGTAAACAGGGTAAAGTAAGCAGTATGCTATGTGTAAAGGGCAATTTTTACTATCTTGCAATATAATACATTTATATTCTTATTATGTTCGCAAATATTTTGTAAGCAAAGTATTTCCTTTTTAAGTGCTTAAGGAGAAGTCATTTTTGGGTTGCTTCCCTTGAAAATAGTTCTGTCATCTTCGATCGGACTCCGCAGACGACTCTAGGCCTACTGCGATTTATTCTGTGGCTGGGTAGGAATAGATTGTTCTTGCTTCAGTATATCTATGGCCTGAATTTATACGTAGTGTTTGTATGAGTAGGACGAGTCTGTCTTATATATGGATATCTTTGCATTTCTAAGTCGAACTAATTTGGTTGTCGCTAGAAAAGGTCAAAGGCTATGCAGCGGAAGTATCGCTAGCAAGGGGTGTGATCCATGGCTGTCATCCTGTGAGGATGCCGAGTTTTGTTGTAGCAGGCTTTTTGCCGAAATAGTGATCTATATATGGATGGGGAAAAGTGATAATCATTTAGACATGTTGTATGTACTTTACCCCAGTGTTTATTCTCTTTTGCCAAGGAATGGCAAAGTTATATTTCGCATAAAAAGGTAAAACCACAATTTATTATGAACTTGGGCTTCGCCATCGTTGTTGATAAGCAGATGCACAGTGGTACTTTTAAAAAGAATATCCATTCAAAGGAAGAAGACATTCCTATGTATCAGCACTGGATTGTATGATATTATTCAATTACCTCTATGAGAGAACCTATGAAGAAATGAGGACATTTAATGAATGACTAATTTTGGTCTATATTCTATAGTGAGTGAAGCTCACGAGAGAGAGAACAGCCATGTTGAAATTCATATACTTTGTATTATCGAGTGAGAAAAAGGGATGCCTGTACTATCGCTCGATGAACCAAGAGATCACTGCTACATGTGAGAACCCATGTCTGGGATTCCTATATTATGAAATATATATATATATTGAACTTTACGTGAAGGAATATTCGCTAGACGAGGTTAGGTCTAGGAGCCTTCCTATGTATTGGTTATGGTCTGACGTGCCCAGTCAGTAAAGCCAGATGATTTACATGATGGAACGCTGAATGCTTATTTACGAATGCTCCATTATGATATTTGCCAAGCATGAATGCTAACTTAAGATGATATTCCTGTGATCAACATTATGCTGTCTATGTCGACATTTGTTCCTGTAACCATACACGTACTGTCCAAGTGTGCGTCCCATTAAATGTTATAAAAAGACCACCGTAGTTCCAGTACTTCTTGAATTCGAACAGTGTGAGTATGAGTGATGTACTACCAACCTGTCAACTCTATCGAATCATTCTACCATTCGCGTACTGACATTCAGATACACACTCATTGTTTACACTCACATTCTTGTCGGAGCCTCATCACGTTCCAGGACAAGATGACCTGTATGACCAAAACTGTGCTGGGTTTGATGAGTTGACAATCGTTACACTTTACTACACCAGTCCCAACATCTACATTTATCCACTGGTGGACATTCACATCATTTAGCAAATAAAGCATGATTCAACAACTAGTAGCCAGTATGAGTTAACAACTCTGTGAATAAAAAACTTTGCCACCATGTACCCCTGTTAAAAAACCAATGAACAGTATAACAAGAACTAGGCATGATGATACCACCACGACCCGTCATCCAGTACTAGTTTTCCAAAAGACTTTGTAGTTAGTATCCATATTAACAAATTTCACTTATCTATCTATGTACAATTTTTTTTTATGTGATCATTCAATTATATGCTCTTTGATATAAATTCATCTTGATTCACACGTCCTGATCATAAGTAAACTTGGCTCAGGACTAAATAAAGTTAAAAAAAAATTTAAATTTTAAATTTCAACACAGTGTTAATTTACTTGATAATAGAGCTTAGTATTAGACCTAGTGTTTATATGTGTGTGTCTGTGTACTTAATTACCTGCACACCACATTTCAGTACCCTAGACATTGAACGTAGCTAACATACATAATAGCAGAATAAGTCTGTTTGAGGTCATAGGTGGTAGCAGAAAGGTATCCTGTAAAACTCACATAAACTTTCATCTTCAGGGACCTTCACAGCTGACCTCATTCAGTTCACTAGGTAACATAGCAACCGCACTTAATAACATCAAAACCACCACAATCAGTTTTAAGACTTAAGTCGTAAGTGGTAATACTAGTATGTCACAGGCAAGTACATTATGAAACACGTGTTATACTTTATTTATTTATTACTTTTGATCGGCCTTAACATAAATCATTTGGCTTTGGTAAAAGTACAGGCAGATTTAGCCATGGCGTCAACAACAAAATTTACGGAAACAAATCTCAATCATGTCTTTACATTTGAATTTGTAACGTCAAAATTTGGGCTTTTGGGGAAAATGCCGATCTGGATGACCTTAGAGTAACACTCAGTTCAAAACAGTTGTACGATCGCACTGCTACTTCCCCGGAAATGAAGAGGCTGACAGATTAACAAAGGAAGGAGGAAAGCTATCTCAACTTGACACAAGTATAACTTATGAAGAGACCAATAGTTTTATCAAGAGCAGATACAGGAGCAAGTGGGAAGCAGATCTTCCAGTCCACACACAAAAAAAGATAATTATTAGCAGCTTAGCAGAAGTGAATAAGTGGCAATGCAGTGTTCAGACTTGGCACAGGCCACAACAGACAGGGATATCATCTATTTAACAAGCTAAAGTCAACAACTACTGATGACTACAACTGTCTTATTCTTCCTTTTTTGGTCCTTGGTCAATGGCTGACAAAGCAGTCAGTAGCCATCACGCCTGGTGGGCAGAAACAAACTGCATCTACATCGCTTGGTGGGCAGCCATCCTTCGTGTAGTGCCCAAACTCGGGTTCGTGTTTTGCATCACTGCCTCCACAGTCCGTCTGGTAGCTTTTACTCCGCCTCGCTTTCGTTTACCTTCAGGAGTCCATAGCATGGTAGTTCTGGTGATGGTGTCAGGGTCTCTTCTTAGAATATGGCCAACCCAATTCCAGCGTCTAACTGCTATGATGGTGCGCATGTCTTCTTGGTGGCTCCGAGTTAGCAGTCCTTGGTTGGTGATGGTGTTCGACCAGAAAATTCGAAGAATTTTCCATAGGCAGGTTGTGTGGATAGAGAATAGTTTGGACAATTTTTTTTCTGTTACTCTCCAGCAATCTGCACCGTACAGAAGTACAGCAACTACAGCTATCATATATTTTTTAATTAGTGTTTGTACTGTACTGTGAAGAATTCCAGATGTTGTTTAAGTTGGCGAAGGCTATTCTGACTTTATTCATTCGGTTGCTAATGTCTTTGCTTATTCCGCTATCTGGTGTTTCTATTCCTCTTAAGTATATATAAGAGGAAGGCAGATAAAGACCAAGGAACATATGGAGAAGAGAAATGGAGACAGACATGAAGTAGGTGAAGAAGATTTGGAAAGACTGGAGCTGATGGCACAGGACAGGAAGTCAAAGATACTCTTCTAGAATTTAGCTCTCGCGCTCCTCGCGCCTCTCGCATATTGACTTAGTTTCCACCCTTCCAGAGAGCCATGCTGGTTATAATCCTATCTGTTTCTCAGATTAGTAAGAAGGATATACATGTAGATAATAAAACTATGTTTCTGAAGACAAATGCACTCGTTTGAATTATTAGGACCAGTAAAAATTTGTCTTGTCCGCTTTCACCGACTCAACATATACTAATTGTGACATTGTGCTTAGACATTCGTTTCCTCCAAAGTCAATGTTATAGGTGACTTTCACGCACTTACGACAGCAGATGCCTAACTCCTACGCTCCAGAAAACGAGGCACGGCCCTGCGAGACAGGCCGAGGAGCGCCAGTCGTCGATCGAGAGTTAGGTCTCACGCAGTGGGCACGTGTCCGGATTAGACTGTCGTGCTAATTCCATAATCTCATCATTCCCGCCCCCACTCGCGCTTCCCCCTCATCTCACCCCCCCCCCCCCCCCCCTCCCCCCACACCCACCATGTACCCCCCCCCTCCACACACCCCCATATCCCAGCCTCCCCCACCATGCAAGGTGAGTTTCTGTCGTGAGCAAAGAGATGTCTGACTACATAAATATATACAATAAGTTTTCTCTCTCACTTTACCAATTACTGAAAAAGTTTGCTAAAATCGTGCGCTGCGCACGCAGATACAGATAGTAGGATGATGGAGGATGCTAGAGAATGCGCGTAACAGGAAAGACCGCGACAGCTAAACTTGATGGAATCCTACATCCAGACTATCTTGTTTGTTATTCTTTAGTTATGTACTCGCGAGGCCAGCGGTCCAGAGTGATGGAATATTCTACACGCAAAGCATATGTATCAGTAAAAGTCATTAGATAACTAGTACTTGTAAGCGGATGAAAGTGTAGCATACTACGAGTCAAGTGATTGACCTGCCTTAGTCCCTTGTTATAGAAAGCTGCTTGACACTCAACATTACTTGATTAGTGATAGTGTGTGCATTGATTGTTATGACCCTTGTCAGACAGCGGCCTAATAAACTTTTGTTGCTGTGATCTGACAGCCCTCGATACTCGCACACTATCTGACCACTGTGAGTACTCATGCTGAATAGTTTGTATTGTCACTGTGTACGAGAGATCTCTAGAATGTGAATTTATGGGTTATCGATTAGTGAGACTGCTACATCTACCAGAATATTATAACTTCGCACCTCCTCTATATACTTAACCTACTACTCCCTCACTTATTAACTCTAACCTCCCACCCTCCTCAACTAACTATTATTTCTTTGTGATGTATCGATGATATGTACTACTACAGTATGTGAAACACTGCAAATATATATTTCACAGTAAACTATACTCATATTATATATTAAGTAAGATAATAGCGATGTCTGTTATAGCGATGATCATAACTTATCCCCGCACATGATTGAAGCCTCGATACCTCAACTGAAGGAAGCTAAGTTTATCAAGAGCCCTGAGATAAATATGTGATGTTGGGTGTCACATACATACCCTATGAAACTGCCGATGAGTAAGAATCGACATATGCATCAGATACACTATTATCTCTCCTCTGTATCGCTAACGCTATTTTTTAGTGAAAGATGCCGCTGTACAATCTAGTTAAGTTATTCTCGATGAGACGCCCGACTCAAGGCAAAAATGATACATGTGTTACTTTAAACTCACTCGCAATTCCGCCCCTGCAATAGGCACACCCAGTCTAATGTGATTCGTCTGCTGATGCCATGATAAATATAACAGTACTGTTATACAGCTATGTCAACTACTCCACACTCCCTCTCACGCCACCCCTCTCATATAAATCCAATTAACATCAACCACATAGAGAGCTAGTACGCTCACTTGCCTAGAGTAGATGATGGTGCACTCTCAACTGATTACGTATCAGTCACGGTATATAGTCACTCTATGACCTGTCGTTATAGGTAAAGGGTGCTCATCTCGATGTCCGAGCAGGTAAATTGTGTTTTATAAACTCAGCCTAGCCTAGATTAGGTCATTCTCAAATTGTCGTACAGCTACTCAAGATTCCTAGAAAATGGTTTGTCAGATATGAGCATGATATCACTTCACTGCAATCTCAGTCGCATGAAGCGTACAGTCTTGTTAACTACGTTCTAGCACAGATCCCTAGAGAGATCGAGCAGGAATATAAAGATACGAATGAATAAGTCCAGACTATAATTACCATGTAATTCTCTCCGTAGTCGAATCAGAGAATTACTTGTGTCATAACATACACTATACCACACTAAGTCAGCTCTCGCATGAGACATGTATTGAATCTCTGTTTAGATGTTGGATAAAGAGTCATCCTTACGCCTTGATCACTCAACTCTCCGTTCTCCAGATCCTCGTATAGTCTATCAGCGATGTGCGCGAGCGATCATGAATTGTCAGTGATCGCATCTTATGAGGCGCGCAGGGTATATATCGCTGCGATCTCTATCAATAGTAACGATGAATATAACATTCTTGTCATAATGAGTGGAACCTCGCTCCGGAAGGATTGAGAAGTAGGCACACTAAATAGAAGAACTACTAAAATCCACTCACAGAGTATTGTAATCTAGATGTCATTACTGTAGCCCGCTGGCATCTCAGATACTCATGCGTCGCTCCGTGCATGCGGGATCCGGCCAAGGTTACAACTATTGTGTCCGAGCTGGTCTCTCTAATTGTCACTGTGTATGTGTTCCAACTATACATCCCATCTTCTAGTAGAGCGTAACCATAATCAAGAGACGGACACGCATGATGACTGTGGCTGTCGAGCGCTCCATTCGATCCGCTGTACTCCTCTCCCTCTCTCTAGAACTAACACTCCACTTGTCTTATGCCGCACTATCTCCTCAGATGGTTTCGGATGGTGATGAACACGCTGGAGTCTTCAGTTCCCAGCACTCAGTGACTCTCTCGTCCGTCTCATCTAGTGTGATACTCCACAGTCCAATTCCGAGGGAGTCTCAGTATGTAGTAGAGTCACTCTAATAGAGCTACTCACATGTCCGCAATAGCCACCCATCATGGCGCAGTGTGCGTCGATTATTCTAGAGTCTGCTTCATCCATCTAGACTCATTCAAGCGTCACAAGCTAAGTGTAGCCGTCTTTTGTGTCTGAGTCCTAGTCATGTGCTCCAATGAGTCGAGAGACCTCTGAATGTAGAGCTCTGGAAGAGTCGGACTGTGTGACTCTCAGAACTAGGTTACCGCTTTAGAACGCCTTACATCATGTTCGACCTCTCAGATAGATAATGAATGATATGTAGGCGATGACCTACCACGCCACTGAGAAGTGATTGCTCTGAGATATATGTATACAAACTTCTAGTTTGCTCCTAAACACATTATCACTGTGATAATAGAGCGACCTAGACCAAGTGAACTCAAGAGAGAGATAGAGATAGAGATACTGTCTCTGTCTATCTCGTTCCACTACTCTATTGACTGTGAACCAGCCTCTGTGAGTCCTGACAAGACTATGCTAGAGTCGAGCAGAGCATGGAAGTAGTAACTCCGTGTCGCTGCTGATAGTATGTACGTACAACTAGTCAAATGTATAAGACCCTAGACATCGAGCCGCCATGCGGCGGTGACCCGTAATCAGCCGCCTTATTGTAGGTCTCATGTGTGCTAGTAATACCATTGTGTGAGTTCAACCCTCCTGCAACTGTGCGGCTCTCGTTCCAAGTTCACCTTGCACACCCGCACTCATCATGCACGCGGGCTCCTGACCCCTTCCTCTCAGCACTCAGCGACGTCAACTCCACAATGCCCCTCCGCCGGTCACCGAAGTACCCCGGGCCACCCGGAAGAAGCTCGCGGCATACTTGCAGGGGATATTCTAAACATGCAGAACTAAATTACCCTGTTTTGGTTCTAAGCTGTCCCAAAGAATGTCACGTCCTACACAGAGCCACTTCTCCTCTCCCTCTGCCTATCATGGGGTCCATAGTGAGATCCTCTTGCATGCAGCCTAGCAGGAAGAAGCCAGAGTTACGTCCGGTGCTCAAGTGACTCATCCAAGCTTAGTGTGCAATGCTGGATTACCAATATGTTTCACTACAAATGGGAATCTCTGAAAGTGTGTGGATGATTTAAAGAGTCAATGAGGGTGTAATTAGCCTCCCAGAGGTTCACATACACATCTATATACTATAGCATTGTACTTAGCTAGTGGTCATATAAGGATGACACTAAATGTGCCTCCATGCATATGTGTCACTAGAGGTTGGTATAGTTTTAAATGAAAGATATCCTGGACACAAAGTTGTATCAGGTGATACCAGGATAGTGCCAGATAATAGTCTGGTCTTAAAAGAAATACCCCCTTTTTTGAAAAGAATAAGGGTTTACTGACATCAAAGGTAAGATCAAACTGTATAAGTTCCTAGGTATGATGATAGTGTATTATCCTAGGTTCCTAAATGCTCCTCTCAAGATCCTCCTCTGTTTATAGTGTTAGGCTCTGCTAGGGGTATTAAACTAAACTATTAACCAACAAAAACTGTAATTTAACTTAAATAATCCAAGTAAGTCTGTTGGTAAAATTTACAATTTATTTTGTACACGTTTTCTTTTCTTTGTGAAATTTTCACTGAACTCAAAATTGATTGAGGTATAAAATTAATAAAATCACTTGTCAAATATTCACAAATATCTACAGTCTGTATATTTCTAAGGACAGTTCTTCTTTCCTGGCTGAACTTAATCTTGTTGTAGACTATCTATATTAGGATCAATAAGGATTCTTCACAGTTAATAGGAAACAAAGTCAATCACTGATTTGCGAATTTGCTTATCTAGATACCCTGACTTTTCATCATACAGTCTTATTTGATTTATTGTGGTACAGCTGGTTAAACACTGGTCAGTAGCCTTGTATGGGTACTTATCTTCACTTCTTGTCTTGGAGTCTTTCACAATACTGCTTTGGAAAGAAACTGTCAGATGTGATTCTTTCAGGCATTAGGTAACTATGTTGCTGTCCCTCTAGACTTATAGGGCTCTTGCACCACTAGCTCCTTCAGTTGTGTCTGGCTCCTTAAAGGTACACGTTTGTTACAGGATGTAACCTGAAATATTTATTTTCACACCAAATGTGAACCACAAACTTTCTCCTATCCCCGACAGCTATCTGTCCAGATTCGCCACAGTCCATGCAGTTGATTAGCCTCTTGGGAAAAACAGTAATTCAATGGCAATACTGTAATTCAGGTTACCTTCATTCTTTCCGTTCCTTGTGTGTCTTGTTCATCCCTTCAATAATTTAATCAATGTTTCTAAAGAACTATCAAACACTGATTCCGCAACATACTGTGAATTCATTGAATATACTTCCTATGGCCATTGTTTCAATAATTATTACTTGGTTTTTATAAACACTATTACTGTCCATGACAATTCGCCTCCATACAGTTATATAAATTGCCTTTACCCTCAAGTACAAAACCACAATGTAAGTCTACTCTAATGCAATACAGAAACTTCAATTACTTTCATCTTTCCTTTGTTCCTTGTGTGTGGGAAACGATTTTCAAACAAATCCCTTCAAGAAAAAATGCAATTAATTCTGTTAATGTTGTTTCTAAAATTATCAAATACACTTTCCGCTTCCATTCTCAATTTATCTGAATATACACCCGGATTGGATTGTTTCCAAATAATTATACAGTGGTTTATAACACAATTTACACCACACTTCCTAACGCCACAATTCGATTAATTAATTATTTTCCGTAAATACATTTATAAAGGTATACATTCTTTCTTACCCTCAAAGTACATACAGTCGAGCTGTTAATGGCTCCTTAGTCATATCTCAAATCAGATGGCAGAAGGCAACGGAGTCTAGGATGCCTAATTAACGACATACGGTGGAACTGGCGCTCTCGCTTTGTACTTTATTTGTATTGTTTACCGTGGCATGAATTAGAAGGTGGTGCACAGAGTCCTTAATATAGGTTTCAGGGACGAATGTCTTCGAGTAATACAATAAGACTGAAGTACAGTTCGTGTCCTTCTTTTTAAAATAAGCAGGCATAATTCTGTCAAGTTGTGCATTTATGGAAAATTAGAAATATTCATATCTCCTTTATTCCTGGACCGATTTCCTTCATATTAGGGTTAAATACGCCCCGGATTGTTCTTTATCTTTCTAGATAATTGTCTTTTCCGTTACTTCGTCCATCTTTTCATAGGCGCAGCCTAAACAGCAAAATTTTCGACTTGCCTGGTGTCTCGATGCATTCCACTCGAAATTTCTCCATTAGTATAATATTTTCCGTGGAAATCTTTGCACATTCTTATAAAGGAACAATTTCATTATAGAATTACTGACCTCTTCCATGCGGTACTTCGTTCATAAACCTATAGTTTATGTTCAAATCCAACTCGGTAACACAGATTTGGAGTCCGGCCATGCCTAATACGTTTGTAAACATACGTGAATAAGGATGCCGTTTCATTGGTCCGTCTAGCCTACACTTTATTTAGTATGGTGTACCGTTTTGGTATGAATGGCGTGTTGTGAATCAGAATTCACGACAATATGAAGGTATTGAAAACAAAATTGTGAGGCATGACATCTGCACTTTACTTCTCTGCGCTAATACTGAAAAAGATCCTAGATACTACATAATTGGTGTCATTCTTTTTAAACAATAAGAGGACAGGAAACACTTTGAATCAAAGGATCAAGTAGCTGAAATTGTTGAATATCTTTCTATTTATGATTGCGATGATATAATGACTTTTTAAAGTTGCCACTCCCCCTCGAAAAATCCCACACCCACTTTCGTCACCTGTAACGCCCATTATTTTAAAACAAAGTTCTCTCCATCAGGAAAACTTTGAAGGCTTTAGACCTGTTCAGAAGAATTATGTGCTGTTTATTTGCCATTTGCTTTGGTAATTAGTTATTTCGAAAACAACTATTGCGCAAGCCGTGTAGTGTTAAGATTTTAAGAGTTCTTTATAAACGATTGATAACAATGGAGAGATGAACAAATCCGAGCCATTAAAGTAATCCAGGTTTCGTACTTAATGACCTTCAGCGCAATTTCAACATTTCTTGCGTTCAGGTGGCTGTGAGGACGTGGCGGGACCGATCAAGCAGTTACCGTTTTCCACCTTCCTGATTCTTTGATTCTCTGAACTTACCTGTAATCCTGACGACTGAAAGAGTATTGGTTAGTTTTTTTCAGCATTTGCTTCAACTTCCTTCCAAATAATCCTCTTTAATTATTATGTTTTCCATCAAGTGGTTTATTTCGTATTCATAAGTGCAGTTTGTGTGTTTTGGTGCAATGAGTAATGCCACATCCCCATATTAGAAGTGTGCACAGAAACTTTGTCAGGGTTCATTATTAGCTGAGAAAAACTATGTGGTGCATTACTTTCTGAACGCCCCTCGTAAATAAAAACAAATGTCGAATCATTCCTTGAAACATCGCCGGAGTTTTGTTTTTTAACGCTGTCGTGTTCTAATTACGGTGGTGTCACGCTCCAGTCTACACAGCTATAAATAGGTACCTGACTATGCTCTTGAGTTAGGGAAGGCACAGGCAGCGAGGAAGGGTACTGGCCGTCCCACCTCATAAAAAAATGGTTGTTTTGAAGATGTTCTACGTGGAAAATAAAAGGTTTCGAATTATACCTCAAAGAAAAAAACTTAACAAATTTGACACAGTTTTCTTTGAATGTAAAAGTAAAGTGATAAATTACCCTAACTATTATTTATAACTCCCAGTTATCATCTCCATTTTCTTCTTCTTCTCCCATCTCATCTTCAGTAGTTGCACTGGAATGAGATTCAGAGTTGGGGTATTTCCGCAGTATGTCATCCTCGCTCCAATAAATCTTATTAGAAACACAGCTTTTAAAAACCCCTTTACGGTGAATTCACTTCTAATTCTTCCCCAGGCCGTGGTTATCCACGGGTCCGGTAGTTGAATGCTTGGTTTCTTCAGCTTGCCTGTCAAGGTCAGTGCATGGTTCTCATTAATTTACTAGTCACTATTATATCCGTAAGTAATCCTTAAATGATTTATTAATAACTACGTCTAGAACTTGAAGTTTAGACGTCATCGACCCCCCCCCCCATCCCCCGCCCCCTCCCCCCGCATTATAACAAGGTCAGTGTTCAATTCAGGGACCTGCTTCTTTATTTTCTCAGATGTGTGGCCACGAAAAGCACCAAGAATTAGCATGCCTCTCTGCCGTAGTAAAACACCTGATTGACGTTCCCAAATAACCCTGAACCAATCTGCCATCAATTCTTCAGTCATCCACCCCTTTCCTTGTGCTCTAAAAATAACCCCAGCTGGTAATTGTTCCTATGGAAACGTTTGTCTCTTCAAAATAACGTATAGTGGTAGTTTTCTACCATCGGCAGTTACTTCTAGCATGACAGTAATGCGCAACATTTCATTATCTGTAGATCTAACTTGGGGGGTCGGAGTGGCTTAGAGGTCCGCCTCGAATTCTAAAGGTACCGGGTTCGATTCCCACTTCAGGGAATACAATTTATGGAACTTTTTTCAGAACCAGTGGTCCTAATGATGCCATATACTCCACTGTGTGGTGAGATCGGATGCGTGGCCTTCTCGGATTTTGGCGAAAAAATAAGAGGTCCCGTATGCAAGTTGCCTACGTTAAAAATCCCACGGCAGTTGGAAATCGTAAAGAGTAAGCCATAAGGTCACTGCTGTGGCCAAATTTTAAAAAATTAGAAACCTACCCACCACAAAAATATGTATAGAATGTGTGATTCCTATATACACACATTGGGATTCTCGCCGGTGCTACGGAGTTCGTGCACTGTTCTGAGAACCTTCTTGTGTGATCTAAGATCGGAGCACTGATGGAATGGAATTGTTCTATGTGCAGTGAAGACAGTCCCAAATCAGACCAAATCAGATCGAACTATAAACAATTTTGCACCTTTCTTGTCCACAGTAACACTGGATAGCATATCGAAGAACACTGATGTTTGGTCAGCATTTGCCATCTGGCCAAGCAGATAATTGTGGGCTTTTATCATAATATAAAACTTAAGAAAGATAGGCGATAACTTTTCAGCGTAATCTGCAGGTAGGCGTTACGCAAGTGTAGTGCGAAATCGTAAGAACAGACCCGAACACCACTTAATTCGCTTACACCACCCCAAGCTCGCCTTAAATTCAATAAATGGGATTAGTTAACTCTCTTGCCACCTCCAGTGCCTTCATTGTAGTAACTTCATGGTTTAGTGGCTATCCTTGGTTTCGTTTGTCGTGGATGTATTCGCAAACAAGTATTTCAGTGTTTTGAAATTTCCCAGATTGCTTTTCTTGATGCGTTGACACTTCTAAACTTTTCTTCATTATGTCGCCAAAGTCGTACATTAGTCTCGGAAACACCAAACTTGTTAGCAGCCTGCACGTTATTTGTTTGTTGTGCCTCACGTATTGCTCTTAATTTAAAATTCATATCGTAGCTTCTTCTCATTTCCTTGTTTACTTGAAACACTGAGGAGGTATTCTTTTCAACGCGATCTCTCACTTGCGGATCTGCCATTGGTACCGACATTTTTTTTAAATATTAGTAACACAGCACAGATTCTGCCACCAACTAACACTGACCTACTGAATTACCAGTTTAGTGACCTGAAGGGTGCCAATCCTCACTCTCTCGCTTCGTTTTGACATTGAGTTAATTATTAAACAAGCGCGGTGATTCCCAGCGGCGCCGGCCGGTACTGTTCCATCATGCTACAAAACAGACCTCTATATGAGTCTGCCGGTCTTGTTGTTTTGTTTGTTTGTTTTTTTTTTTGGGGGGGGGGGGGGGGGGGGGGAGGGGGGGGGGGTTCAGTGAAAAATGATAGGCTGCGCATATAATACGAGTACAATTTTCGGGAGGACATTTTTTGGAGAAAAAAAACGTCGCACTATATTCGAGCCAGTATGATATTATAACAACTGTGTCGAAGAATGAAAACATACCGTGGAATCGCCTAATAGTTTTTCTAAAATAGCATCCAATCAGATTCGCGCATTTTGTGCAAGGTCGCCGACAATGGGTTGCCTAACTTACACAGGAAATATGGTAGCGACCACATTTGTGTTAGGACTGCATCGTTTCAGTAGAAGTATAATAAAACTGATGGACATATTGAAATTCTACTTAACTCTTTTCAATTCTTGACTTTTGAAGGTTTTTTGAGTAGGTTTCAGGTGACATTTTGTAAAATCATGTAGAATATTGTTAAAATGTTAAACCTATACACATTATATATCAGTGTGTTTGGAAATGAATGGACTTTAGTACAGTAGCAGTTATTTTGGGATTTTGTTTAACTTTGTTGAGTAGCAACAAATTAATTACCGAATGTGATGCATGAAAAATAACAAAAATTTACATACACTGAAATATTCAAAGAAGAAAAAAAACTAGCAAGTGCAAGATGTACAAAACAGTGGCTTTTATTTAAAAGTACTTTCAGTTTTGTATATGATTTGTGAAAATCAGACAAATATTAAAATAAATTCATTAATAAAAAAAATTAATTAATGTGTTATGTAGAAAAGGGGAACAACTGAGCATTTGAACACAATTATGATGACTTCACAAAATAACACTTAAAATCTTGATAAAATGTATGAAACTAATGTACATTATGCATAGTATGTAAGAAGATGCTACCCACGGGCTCTGTATTGTTACAGGTTCAATTCAATTCAGTTCATGTCAGAACATAAGATCAAACTAGATCTAAATCAAGGAACTCTGAAGTGGGAACTCCTAGTGTTATCCTGCCTAATTGTCAAGGATCACTCCAGTGGGACCACTCATATTCACTGTTAACTCTAGTGTTTGAGGAACATCAGTGAAGAGTTTCATCATCGTGTGTAACCCTATCAACATTGCCGTCTAGCAGCCCGAGAGACTTTTAAGATAAGTTCAACACCACATGAACTATTGTTGCAATTTAAGTGCGAGTTGTCAATGAAGAAACTTTTATAGAATCACAGAACAGTTTGCAGAAAATCTGTTATTCCAGTGATACTTTATTAGTGTAAAAATAATTGGAAACTGTGAATTATTGTGTAATATAATATCATATAAAACTCATTCTGAAGACAAGAAATTACATATAAATAAATTGATTCATTAATTGTGCATTGGGACTTTGTAAATTCCTTTTTGTTCAATTTCGAATTTTTGAATTGGAATTATATTGCAATGTAAGCATAGTCTAGTCTGAATGAGAGGGCACCACAGGCTCTTGATCTGCTACATCACTATTTGGACAAGAGTACTTTACCGCCTGATTATAACCCGTGCCATCCATACACCAGTGCTCTTTTCTGAGACTGGGATATTTCTTTTAGTCCAGAATTCTTGTCTGGCACTATCACCTAGTATCATCTAGATACACCTATATTTCCATCTCGTCACAAACTGACCATGCTTGCCTGGACTTTTTCCATATGGCCAACTTTCATATGGAAAGTTCCTGAAGCAGTGTACAGCAAAATCGAAAGCGAAAGAACATTAATAAAACGAGTGAGAGAAAGAAGGGATAGATGTATGACAAATCAAGAAGGTGTAAATAAGCTCTGTTTTGATAACATTAAATACAGACCTCAAGACGCAGCAATAGAGACCGCAGTCAGCGACTCATAGCTTGACTGCCTGCGTCAGGACCAGCGAACCAGAGCTGGTCAAGACCGTGCTCCACCTCCACGTGGTGGTCCTGGAAACAGTCTGCAGCTGTGCAGGCTGGCTGAGCGAGTACGGATCGCAATGGGAAGGCAAACCCGGTCCTAAAAAATGCCGTGCAGAAGTCGGATGTGTCGACCGAAAGGTGCAGATATCACAGCTACGTTGGAAACAGACACAACGCAACCACCGTCCTTTTCAGGGCGAACGAGGAAGAAGAAGAAGAAATACAGACCAATGGTTGTCAGGGCCGTCTTAACAGCATTGTAGGCCCTGGGCAAAGCAATGCACTGCCCCCCCCCCCCCCCAGCAGCCCTACCCACCCTCGGGAATAAAAATGATGTCTTATGAACAATATGGCAGCATCCTAGCTTTGGGCCCCTGGAATCGTGGGGCCCCTGCCCAGTGTGCTCATGCCTTAAGACGGCACTGATGGTTGCTTGGGGCTGAGAACTAAAGACATCCTAGTCACTAGTAAACTGATGCTGTTTCGATGGTGTAACAACTTACACACGAGTATGACATCGACGCTTTACGCTCAAAACGTATTCACAAGAATTAATACACACAGTTCCACCTGGTTCCCGGGCGTCTCTGAGGAGACCAAGAAAAGAATAGGACTACTGCACACTCAGGCATGTCCTACAAGGCAACTAATATGAGGTTGTGCTCATTCGCGCGAAATGAAGTGTAACCCATTTTTTTGCCATTCGAGGGCACCCCGCGGGTTCTCGAGGCCACCAAGAGAGGCTGCCTTCTTGTTCTCGCGGGTTTCGTTGCGTTTACACGTCTCTTTGTCGAGCATCTTTTCATCCACGTTTTTGCAGTTTTACACTGTTTTTAATTACTTCTGTAATTAATAATGGCATCCAAGCGTAGTGATAGTTGTTGCGTTGTGTTTCATCTTGTTGTTCATATGTATTCTCTCGTTGTAGATTTTTGACCAAGTAAGTCTGAGGCACAACGACAACAGTAAAGATAACTGTAAATAAACGCTCCACTCTTATGTAGACGCAAGATTACAACTTTTAATGACATCACTGAGCTCCATCTTTATATTGAATATGATAATCACTGATCAATGACATAGCTGTATATATTAGCCTTTCCACTAAGCATAATGGACGTTATACTTTGATATAATAATCAGTCTAAGCGTCAAAGTCCGCGACGCTGCCGATTTAGCACGACATGGCGTAATTTATTGAAACGATACATCTGAATACTTCACTGTCAATCACATCTCTCGGGCATACATGCACAATGCCACCGCCAAGAAGAATTAGGAATAAATCATGGGACACACATAAAATACTGGAGTTTCATCCAGACACGTCCACCTTCTACAAGAACACATTGAGAAGTGCCTAGCAGACGATTTACACTTCTGCTCAACTTTTCATATCTTCTGCATGCATACATTAGCCTGCGTCATATCCTATTGCGGTGTAGTTCCGTATAATATGAATTTGTTAGAGCATAATAACGCTCTCCACAAGCAAACCCGTTGTGGTGTGCAAAATAACTCGTAACACTAGTATATTGGCGAGTGTGCCTAAGCGCGAGAAGCTGTGATGAGCCTCAGTGATAAAGTACGTGTGTTAGATAAACTTCGTTCTGGGAAGTCTGTAGCACCCGACGGCTGCGAATTCGGTGTAACTGAATCCACCATCCCGTCAATCCACCATAAGGAGGAATATATATTTGTGGAAGGGAAACCCGAGCTGAAACAGTAAATTACATAATTAGACAAACATAAAGGGTATGTTTTCACGGCACCGTAAGCTATAAAGAGAGCGCAAAAATTACCCAACCCAGGTTTCGAACCCCTAACTGTCCGTACATGCAACTCCGTAGCTCGCGATCCCCAAAAAAGATGACTAGCAATGGAAAAAAAAAAATAGAAAAAATACGTTTTTAGTTTTGTTGGATTAAATGAGAGAGTGAGTGTGTCCATAAACAAAAAACTGGACAGTGTTGTGGATACCCCTACTATCCGCCTTAAAGCAAAGCAGATCTACGAACTTGTCACGAATGGCCAAAGAAAAATAAAAACGTGACGCTCTTCTCGGCTAGTACTGGCTAGCTGACTCGCTTCAAGAACCGATACGGCATGAAAAACTTCAAACTATCCGGCGAGGCAGGTTCAGCTGATGAGGAAGCTGCTGAAGTATTTACAAAAATACCTGCCTCAACTCATTGAGGAAAAAGGCTACCTCCCTGAGTATTGGTACACCAAAAGATTGTACATACTGTACTTGTACAAAGAAAACAGTGCATAAAATACATTTATAAAATGCACAGTACAATAAATTTCCGGTTTTTTTTTTTTTACAAGAAGGATACACGAAATAATGAGTTTATGGTGATCGGTAGCAAAAAATGTATGGTAAACATGGTCCCGCAGGAACCTAACCCCCTTTCCCAATTGTATCAATGGTTCCGTATTCGCGCATTTCCGTATTCACGGGGATTTCAAGGAACATAACCCCTGCGAATAGCGAGGATTGACTGTATATATACTGAGGCGCTAATCTGTTAAAGCTGTACATAATAAGCGGTCCACACAATTCTTCTTCTGCGTTCAGTTTGTTGTCATGCTAAATCTGCAGGCGAAGTCCACAGTCTTTTCCAGGTCAGCGCGGCAGCCCCCGTAGCTTCTGCTTGTGCTCAGCACCCCTTGCCAGGTCATACGTCGTGGGTCATCCGTCCCATGGGTTTCTTCTGGTTGTTGCTTTGGAGAATCTCGCGCTGTTCGGGGGACCAGTCTGGAATCTCAAGTTCCACGTGGTGGGTCTCATGGGTTGGGCCAGTTTTGTCATTGAGATATTGGTGTGACTGAGCCGATATAGATGGCCAAGTAATCGCAGTGACCAGTTCTCAGGCGGAAAATGATGGTATGTTGGTGTCTGTTTAGTTGGTGGATTGGGTCATCTCTGTTGTATTTATCCCCTTCCTCCTTCCACTGATTTTTGTACTTGTTGTGGATGATGGTTCTAGCTTCTCGATAGGGCAATGAGTGGTTGGATTGTTCCATTTTACTGCCACTTCTAGATATAACATCTGCTCTCTCATTTCCAGCAATTTGAGTGAATATATGCAGCCT
>JAMPIV010005878.1:0-109716 GCA_024509875.1 Oreohelix idahoensis | reverse complement strand
AAGATCGCTCCTAACCTTTAATGTTGTTGACGTGGAAACAGGAGCGGAGTATTGAGGTTTGTTGTAAACGTGTATGTTCCTGTCGCTTACAACGCTTCATTTCTTTTTTTTTATCTTCCCGTTATGCTACATTAGTACATTAGTTAGTATTAGTTACACGCACTTTGACACTTGGGTATTAATTGATGGAAAGATAGAAAGTGCTATTTTTGTGTCTTTTTCTACAGTTACAAGCTACCGTTGGCGATATATATATATATATATATATATATATATATATATATATATATATATATATATATATATATATATATATATATATATAGGTCCTTGGCCACAGACTGACAAAGCAACTAGTAACCATCACGCCTGGTGGCGTCTTGTAGGGCAGCAACAAACTGTCTCCACTTTGGTCCTTGATCACATACTACCAAAGCAATCCGTGACCATCACGCATGGTGGCGTCTTGTAAGGCAGCAACAAACTGCCTTCATCTTCTCGGTCGGGATTTATCCTCCATGTAGTGCCCCAGCTCTGGTTCATGCTTTGCATCTCCGCCTCTATAGTTCTCCGCCAGGTAGGTTTTGGTCGGCCTCGCTTTCGCTTGCAAATGTAATTTTTGCTGGGGAGGTTAAGATGTTATACCTAACAAGAAAGATAGTTGTGTCTGTGCCAACTGTGTGAGGTCAAGCACATGTAGGTCCCTGACTATAAAAGGAAATGATGATGATGATGATATATTGATCAGGGAACCTAACGCTACCTCCCTAGATCTCACACAGTCCGTATTTTGATTCTAGTGGCTGGTGTATGATGTCTCTAGTGTCTAGGGGTGAAATGAAGATGATGGTACATCAACACAATACACTTTAACTCACTATAATACAATGAATAAGACAGTGGTTAAAGTTTTCTTTTAAAATTTGAATTTTTTTTTTTTACAATTTAATCTGCCTGTCCCGCCAACTTCTTTTGGACAAGTCTTTGAAAATGAGGAAATATATATACAGATAATGTTGTAACTAAAATATGGACTCTTTGTCCTATGAATATATGTTAATATAAAGTTCCTGTAGGTGTATTCACAGAATCAAACTTTACTAGTTGTCAGTGCTGTTAGTGATTGTCATTTGTTTATTAGGGGCTGTTGTTTACATCAAGCCCCATATAATTCAATGTTATTTTGATAGGTCCTGAACTCAATTTATCTTAGGATGAAATGTCAGAGCTGACACCCAGTGGGAAATAACTAACAATGTCACCTGGGACTGGCTTCTTCGTAGGTCGAATATAAGTCAGTATTCAATGTAGAGACATGTCAATCCTCAGCACCCACACGTAAGCTCCTTCAGGCTATCAGCATGACAGCTATAAACTTTATAATGGAGACTTTACACCCACTCATCAGGTTTCCTGTCACCGGATGGTAACAGGAAATAAAAAACTCTGCAATAAAAAGACACCCTGGCGCCTTTTCAACCTGATCACAAATCACTTATTCTTATTATCATTATCTATCTATACATGACGGTAATGGGGTCAGCCTCTTGTGCATTAAATCATGTGCATCAGCCCCTAATTTATGACTCACACCACCCGACTGTGACCACACCACAGGTCCTCTATGGCAGATACGCCCCACTGTACTTTTACATAGTTTGCTTCAATGCAATAAATGTGAGTAAACCACATCTCCTTATATATGATTTTCACTTTCTTTTCTTTTCTAACTTATAAATGCTCTAGGCACTGTTGTTAAGTGTTGTCATATGTAGAACACAGGAGCTTCCTAACAAGCCCCATACAAAAATATTAATTTTGAAAGGATCATAATAAGGATATGCAACAGTCCAAATACAGTTCAATGTGAGGACTCAATAATCAGTATATCAATGCTTCCGGCATGTCCTTCACTTTTCCACAGCAGTATCAGCTGACTTTTTCAGTTTTAATCAAGCATGTAAAATACATAAAGCATTAAAAACTCACTAGTTCAAAGAAATATGTCACAAATAACGTTGACTGGCAAAGAATATGGCCTCAGTTTTGCTCTGCCTCGTCCAGATAGTGAATTAGTATTTAATTTTACAAGCTATCACATCTGATCTCAACGTAAGTGTTTGAATAAAGTTTTCTAGTCAAATGGCCATGAGACCACTATGCCTTTTGCCAATATCTATTAGAGCCGACCAATGAAAGAAGGCACTACTACAACTTTTTAAAATTTAGTTTGAAAAAAAAAAAAAAAGATTCCAAACAAACTATGTGCCTCTTAGTCCATTGGTCAGTCTGCATTAGTTATGCCCAATAGAAAAAGATGTTTCGTTTTTAGTTACATTTTTCCTATCTCTCCCCTTTTACTACTATACTCTTATACCAACTAATAGAATTTGAATTACTACAATGCCTCTTTTTTTTTTTTTAAACTAGCGTCCCCACTAACGTTATGTATAATGAGCAAGAACAAGTCTGTCCGGTCAAGCGTCCGTAGACATTTAGTATTTTCTCAATAACTTGGCTAATACTTGGACTACCATATTTTTGCTCAGAGGACTCTAAGCTATACTACCATATGATTTTTATGGTCAGTTTCAGTATGGTTTAGATTTTCAATTTTGTCACTGTCAATCGTCAAATATAAATTTTACACAAGTCGGCCATCTTCCCTCCCTGTCTCTAACATTTTCCTCACTATTCAAATGAACCAACTAGTTTGAGTGACGTCAGAATACTAACGCTAGGAGGAACTGGAAAATTTGTCTGTGTGTTTGCCTCTGCTGGCTTTGCCCACAGCGTGTATATATTAAAGAGACCGCGTGCAGAACGAAGAGGGGTTTTTCAAAACTTTGGTAGTGTTTTGCGTTAATATTTACAATCGCCTCGTTCTTACTACTGTGAAATGTCTGAATTATTACAAATGTTAGTGTTAAAGTTAACATATTACGTTAATTCAAATGCCAGTCTGGTCTCACAGTTGGCAAGTTGTTAATTACAAGCTTTTCCCCCGTTTCGTGCAGCAGATCGGCGAGATGTTAAAAGGTTTTGTTTTTTTTTTCTACGTTTTCGAAACCGAAACTAAAACGTGTTAGATTTTTTACGGCGGGTCATTTTCTTAGCATTCCCACTGCACAAAAGGCATCGATCTACTGGCGATGAAGATGAAACCAGTCAGACACCTGAGGGCTGGTGTATTTATTCCTCATATGACTAAAATCTTACGGAAATAAGCGATTATCTCACATATTTTACTACACACCTCCCGTCCTAAAACATGCATCCATTGCAGGTTACAATCTGTGAGATAACTTAGCGCAAATAAAGTCCTACGTTTTCTTCTGATTTTCATCACAAGGATGTCTACTCAAAAAATCTGCACCGACGTTCTGAGGGCCGGGAATATATTCAATCAGAAATGAGTATGGCTGTAATAATAATGACCATCTTAATAATCTGGAATTTTCATGCTTGGCTTGTGACAGGAATACGAGAGGTGAATGATCCGTTTGGACCACAAATGTCCTGCCATATAGATAAATCTGAAATTTTTTTTATAGCCCATATTAACGCCAAACATTCTTTCTCACTTGTTGAATAATTTTTTTCCGCCTTGTTCAACTTGCGGCTTGCATAAGCGACTGGGTTCAATTCTCCATCTTGTGAGGAGGACCTTTGCAACAATGTAGCGCCCAGGCCCACATTGCTTGCGTCACTTCTCATGATAAAGTCTTGATTCAAGTCAGGCAATTGCAATACTGGCCTGCTTGTGAGTTTTTCTTTTAACTCCTGGTAAGCCAATTCACACTGTGCAGACCAGTTTATTGTATTAGGTTGTCCCTTTCGAGTTAAATCCGTCAGAGGAGCACACATTTTAAAAAAATGTTTAATGTACTTTTGGTAGAAACCACACAACGACACAAAAGATCGCACATCTTTCTTTGTTTGTGGCCTAGGTGCTCTTTTCAGTTTCTCCAGATTCTTGGGGTCAGGGGTCATGCTACCCTGATGTACGGTATGTCCCAAGAATTCCAACTCTTTACACCCAATACAACATTTTGTTGGTCTAGCGGTCAAGTTAGCCTCTCTGAGTCTATCAAACAGCATATTCAAAGAGTTAACATGTTCCTCAAAAGTTTCAGTAGCAATGAGGATATCATCCATGAAATTCGAGATACATGGATTTTTCAGGGGATCCAACAATTTGCGCATCATCCTAGAAAACACACCCGGGGCATGTTGAACTCATAATGACCTTCCGAGGTGCTAAATGCTAAGTAAGGTCGAACCTCAGGCTTTACTGGAATTTGATAATAGCCTTTGCTAAGATCCACCTTTGAAAAATATTTTGCCTTGTTCAGCCTGGCAAAAAGTTGCGTAGTATCAGGTAATGAATCCACCTGATCTTCTGTGACAGCATTCAGTTTCCTGTAATCGATGCACAGTCTATGTTCTCCCGATGGTTTCCGCAACAAAACCACACAGGAACTATAAGGAGACTCACTGTGAGAAATAATCCCTTCTTGTAACAAATAATCTATCTCCTCTTTCAAAGCTTTTTCCTTAGCGAACGGAATAGAATAAGGCCGCATACAGATGGGTGTTGGGTCTAGTAGTTTCATATCATATTCCAACAAATTTGTGTGCCCCGGCTTATCCGTTAACACGTCTGTATGTTTCTCCAGGACCTTTTGAATCCTCTCCCTTTGTCAGGTGATTACTGATTTTCACCTGTTCAAACGTTTCACCGGGCTTCAGTGGATATTCAACTGAGGTGAGAGGTTCATTTTTCATTTCGGTGGCAATTGACAAGGCCATTAAGTGTGTTCCTTCCTGGATTTGTCTGTCCAGATATTTCTTCAAAAGGTTCACATGATAGACTTTTTCCTTTCCCTTCTTGTCTATCTTATAATTTGTTCTGGATACCTTTTCCAAAACTGTATATGGACCTTGCCATCCGATCTGAAGTTTATTGTTGCTGCCTGGTAAAAGAAGAAGCACCTTCTCCCCTACAGCAAGCTCCCTATCCTTCGCTTTTTTTGTTATAATAAGCAGCATGCTTTTTCCTGGCTTGTCTCAAATTTTCATTTGCCAGTTTCCAGCTAGTTTTTAAACGAGTGGTCAGTTCGTTCACATATTGGTATGATGAGGCAACAGTCTCTTCTGCCTTCTCATCTGTCCACGTCCTTAGCAATGTTTCCAGTGGACCTTTTATTGGCCTCCCAAATAACAGGGTTGCAGGAGCCATCCCGGTTGAATTATGTGGAACTTCCCGATAAGCAAACAATGCAGCGGGCAAATACTTGTCCCACGTATCAGGTTTCTCATGTGCCAGCTTTCTCAGGATAGAAATGAGAGTCCCATTGAACCTCTCCACCTGGCCGTTCCCTTGGGGGTGATACGGACTACAATGAAAGTGCTTGGCTTGAAATAACCTAAAGACTTCTTCTGTTAGTTTCCCCTTGAACTGAGAGCCGTTATCAGTCAAGATTTGATGCGGGAATCCTAACCTTGTGAATATCGTAAGTAATGCCGCTGCCACATGTTTCGAATCGATTGACGACAGGGCTACCGCCTCTCCCCACATAGAACAAGTGTCCACCAGAGTAAGGATGTAACTGTTCCTCCTCTTGGTCCGAGTGAGAGGTCCCACAATATCCACTGCAACTCTCTCAAAAGGTGTTCCCACTATGGGCATTTCCCCTAGAGTTGCTGGAGCAGTCCAATGTTTTGGAGCTACTCTCTGACATTCTGGACAGGATTTTACATATCTCTTTATGTCTTCCGTTATCCCTGGCCAGAAATAATGACAAGCTATATGCTGTCCGGTTGCACTGATCCCCATGTGACCATTAAATGGAACTGCATGTCCTAATTCCAACACTCTCTCCCGATATGAAGTTGGAAGTACCAGTTGGCTGTGACCATTTGTTCCATTTCCGGTCTTCCTGTAGAACAATTTGTTCTTCATATAATAATCCCCTTTGCTTGGAGGTGTGTGGCATTTTGGTAATTTCTTAAAGCAAGGCTTGAGTGTACTATCTTCAGCCTGTGCCTTCCTCATCTCCTCTGGATGAGTGTTTATCGGCTCATCTTCTTCCTTTCTGGATTGTGAACGGGTCTGGGCTGCTGCCAGGACCACAGGTCTCTTGGGATTCCCCAAGAAGAGATAATGATATCCCAATATCAGAGGGTAAATGGGTGCGTCTATCACTGCTGCTCTGATTATCCCTTCCACATAGCGAGTTTTCACTGTTATCCTTGCAATGGGAAGTTTCATGAGTGGTAGGTCCTTGGTCGCCCCTTGAATCTCCACTGTTTCTGTGGTATACTGATCCGGGTTCACTAAGTGTGCACTCACAACGGAATCGAAATCCTAACCGGTATCGTAAAGGCACCTAATTGTGACTCCATTACATACCACGTCCTCACATACTGGGGGATGATAAGGTTCCTGCTGTCCAGTAGGTTTTACCTTTTCTTCCTTGTTCCCCAACTTCATCGTAGCACATCCAGAAGGTTTCCTAGAACAAAATTTGGTGTCATGACCCTCTCTCTTACACCATTTGCAATAGTATCTATTTTGATAAAGGGGTTTTCTTTCCTCATATTTCCTGTCATTGAACTGTGAGTTTTTATGTTTATTATCATTGCGTGGCCTATCGAAATTTGGCTTAAACTTGTTACCCTGATCTTTATTATCAAACCTATTTGAGTTCTGTGGGGCCCTATATATATCTACATGCTTCTTTTTTGTGCCAGCTACCTCTGCCTGGGTTGCCTGATACCTCTCAGCGACATTAAGTAACTCACCCAGCCTCTCTGCACCCTGTTCCATGAGAAACTTTCTCAAGTCTGGAGCCATGGACTCTCTTAATTGCTCAATAAGGATCATTTCTTTAAGATCTTGGGTTTTCCCCAGAGCAGTCCATTTCTCCAAGTAAGTCTCCAACCGTGCAGAGAACTGGTGATAAGTCTCACCCGACAGTAGCTTGGCATTTCTAAACTTTTTCCTGTAAAATTCACCATGCTTTTCGTATCTTAACAACAGAGCCTGCTTTAACATGTCATAATTGTCTTGGTCATCCCTGCTCATTTTTGAAAACACTTCATAAGCTGTTCCCCAAAGACCTTGGGATAACTTCAAGCTCCATCTTTCTTTTTCTAGCCCATAAGTTGTAGCTAATACCTCATACCTACTTAGATATGATTCAATGTCATCTCTCTCAACAAAATAATCTAAATGAAACCCCATAGCTGAGTTGGAGGCCCCCTGACTAGCAGTCGTATCAGAGGTAGAGGGGATGTGACCATTTTCAGGAGCCTGGCCTTGCAACTCCAACTCCCTTAGTCGCAACTCATGCTCCCTCTGTAACCTTTTATCTTCTGCTTCCCTTTGCAGTCGTTTTTCTTCTGCTTCCATTTCTAATCTTGTCTCCTCAAACTGGAGCCTCTTGATCTCAGCCTCTCTATCAGCCTCTAAGGCCCTAGCCTCCTTCTCAGCCTCAATTTGTAACCTTTTTATTTCTGCCTCTCTATCCAACTCTAATTTCTTCATCTCTCTAGCATCTTCTAACTGCATTTTCCTCACTTCAGCTAACCTATGTTCTTCCCTAGCAATAAACTTATCACATTCTGAGGTGACATAGTCAATCAAAACTTGACCTTCCATATTCATCTCTTTCGCAGTCTGCACAGCAGCAGAGCGAAACTTGGCCAAATCCGCCATCTGATAAATACTAAAATGTTCTAAATCAATTTCTAAAACAAGTACAATTTAATTTAATTAATCCAGGCTCTGACACTTCATCAATTCCCAAATCTTGGGCAGTTATTAATAATGGGATTCCCTGGGTAAATATAAATGTTGTTATAGCTAAAACCCAGACCAGGACCCTAATATATGTAGTACTAAAAGTTCCTATCCCGGACAAGCCAACCAATTTATGTAGCAAATGTAATTTTTGCTGGGGAGGTTAAGATGTTATACCTAACAAGAAAGATAGTTCTGTCTGTGTTAACTGTGTGAGGTCAAGCACATGTAGGTCCCTGACTATGAAAGGAATGATGATGATGATGATATATTGATCAGGGAACCTAACGCTACCTCCCTAGATCTCACACAGTCCGTATTTTGATTCTAGTGGCTGGTGTATGATGTCTCTAGTGTCTAGGGGTGAAATGAAGATGATAGTACATCAACACAATACACTTTAACTCACTATAATACAATGAATAAGGCAGTGGTTAAAGTTTTCTTTTAAAATTTGAATTTTTTTTTTTTACAATTTAATCTGCCTGTCCCGCCAACTTCTTTTGGACAGGTCTTTGAAAATGAGGAAATATATTTACATATAATGTTGTAACTAAAATATGGACTCTTGGTCCTATGAATATATGCTAATATAAAGTTCCTGTAGGTGTATTCACAGAATCAAACTTGAATAGTTGTTAGTGATTGTCATTTGTTATGAGGGGCTGTTGTTTACATCAAGCCCCATATAATTCAATGTTATTTTGATAGGAACTATTTTCTTAGGATGAAATGTCAGAGGTCCCAGCTGATAACATGTCACCTGGGATTCTTCGTAGGTCGAATATAAGTCAGTATATCAATGTAGAGACAATGTCAATCAGCACCCACACGTAAGCTCCTTCAGGCTATCAGCTGACAGCTTAAACTTTATAATGGAGACTTTACACCCACTCATCAGGTTTCCTGTCACCGGATGGTAACAGGAAATAAAAACTCTGCAATAAAAAGACACCCTGGCCTTTTCAACCTGATCACAACTTCTTATCCCTATCTATACATGACGGTATGGGGTCAGCCTCTTGTGCATTCATGTGCATCAGCCCCTAATTTATGACTCACACCCTTCTGTGACCACACCACAGGTCCCTATGGCAGATACGCCACTGTACTTTTACATAGTTTGCTTCAATGCAATAATGTGGAGTAACCACATCTCCTTATATATGATTTTCTTCTTTTCTTTTTCTTTTCTAACTTATAAATGCTCTAGGCATGTTGAAAAGTGTTCATAGAACACAGAGGCTTCCTAACATTCAATACAAAATATTAATACAAAATCATAATAATATGCAACAGTCAAATACAGTTCAATGTGAGGACTCAATAATGTTTGCTTCCGGCATGTCCTTCACTTTTCCACAGCAGTATCTGACTTTTTCAGTTTTAATCAAGCATGTAAATACATAAAGCATTCTTACCACTAGTTCAAAGAAATATGTCACAAATAACGTTGACTGGCAAAGAATATGGCCTCAGTTTTGCTCTGCCTCGTCCAGATAGTGAATTAGTATTTAATTTTACAAGCTATCACATCTGATCTCAACGTAAGTGTTTGAATAAAGTTTTGTAGTCAAATTTCTCCGAGACCACTATGCCTTTTGCCAATATCTATTAGAGCCGACCAATGAAAGAAGGCACTACTACAACTTTTTAAATTTAGTTTGAAAAAACAAAACAATTCCAAACAAACTATGTGCCTCTTAGTCCATTGGTCAGTCTGCGTTAGTTATGCCCAATAGAAAAAGATGTTTCGTTTTAGTTACATTTTTCCTATCTCTCCCCTTTTACTCCTATACCAACTAATAGAATTTGAATTACTACAATGCCTCTTTTTTTTTAAACTAGCGTCCCCACTAACGTTATGTCTAACGAGCAAGAACAACAGTCTGTCCGGTCAAGCGTTCCTAGACATTTAGTATTTTCTCAATAACTTGGCTAATACTTGGACTACTATATTTTTTAAAACATATTTTTGCTCAGGGGACTCTAAGCTATACTACCATATGATTTTTATAGTCAGTTTCAGTATGGTTTAGATTTTCAATTTTGTCACTGTCAATCGTCAAATATAAATTTTACACAAGTCGGCCATCTTCCCTCCCTGTCTCTAACATTTTCCTCACTATTCAAATGAACCAACTAGTTTGAGTGACGTCAGAATACTACCGCTAGGAGGAAATAAAATTTTGTCTGTGTGTTTGCCTCTGCTGGCTTTGCCCACAGCGTGTATATATTAAAGAGACCGCGTGCAGAACGAAGAGGGGTTTTTCAAAACTATGGTAGTGTTTTGCGTTAATATTTACAATCGCCTCGTTCTTACTACTGTGAAATGTCCGAATTATTACAAATGTTAGTGTTAAAGTTAACATATTACGTTAATTCAAATGCCAGTCTGGTCTCACAGTTGGCAAGTTGTTAATTACAAGTTCTCTCCCCCCCCCCCCCCCGTTTCGTGCAGCAGATCGGCGAGATGTTAAAAGGTTTTTTTTTCTTTTTCTACGTTTTCGAAACCGAAACTAAAGCGTGTTAGATTTTTACGGCGGGTCATTTCTTAGCATTCCCACTGCACAAAAGGCATCGCCCTACTGGCGATGAAGATGAAACCAGTCAGACACCTGAGGGCTGGTGTATTTATTCATCATATGACTAAAATCTTACGGAAATAAGCGATTATCTCACAGATTTTACTACACCCGCAATGATGGTGCGTATATCTTCTTGGTGGCAGGGTTCAATAATCAGCAAGCTTAAATGCCACCTGTATTGCCTTGTCTAGGCTGTTCAGAGAACAGTTTTTGTTGTTGTTGTTGTTTTGTTTTTAAACCACCTCATCCACCTTCAGGATCGAACTGTAATTTCTTTAGTCCTATTCCGTTTAACTTCTCTGCTGTAACAGTTAGGCCTGCTTAAATCAGATTCACTCACTAATAAAAACTAGATTATGTATTTGTTAATAAAAATTAATGAATGTGATTATAATAAAGTCTGAAATCGAGTATTGCCGGAACTGATAAAACATCTCACACTGAAGTAGATAGCATCTTCTGTCGAATAATAAAGAAAAGGCATCGCCAAAGTCGCCCGGACATCTGTGGATAATTCCTTGTGATGTTTCATACTTACACATTTGTTTAAATTGACTTTCATTCATTTCTAAAAATCGTAACATAAATATTCAAGGACCATTCATATGGAATCACACAACAAATCAGCCGGCATTTTGGCCACTCAGGCCTTTCTTCATCAAACATCAGACAAGAAAACGACAAAAAGGAATGAAGGAATTAAAAAAAAAAAATCACTTCCACATGTTCTTTGATTTAAGAAAAAAAGCTTTAAATTTAGGCTGGTTATTATATCTGTCTAAACTTGTTCTCTAGCTCTGTCTGTTTCTCTTATAAAACACCGTCTGCTCTCTGTGTTAGTTTAAAATTATTATGAATGTTTACTTTGTGGTATCTTCTTCTTCTTATTCGTTCATCCTGAAAAGGACGTTGGTTGCGTTGTGTCCGTTTACAGCGAAGCTGCGATATTTGCGCCTTTCGGCCGACACATACGACTTCAGCACGGCATTTTTTGGACCAGGCTAGCCTTCCCTCTTCGATCCCTACTCACTCAGCCAGACTGCAGTGATGCAGCCTGTTTCCAGGACCACCACTTGGAGGTGGAGTAGGGTCTTGGTCAGCTCTGGTTCGCTGACCCTGACGCAAGCAGTCTAGCTATGGGTCGCTAACTGCACTTCTCACTGTTGACGCGTCTTAGGTCCACTTTGTGGTATAAAAACGGTCTCACAACTAGGTAAAATACTGGAAACTTGGTGACTGTGACGTAGAACGGAAATAGTGATATAGTAATCTGACGGCCTTTGTTTTCCCATTTAGTGTCTACCATTGGCTAAGCCAAACCACGCAATTTTCTGTTTGTATGACTCACCTTTGAATCCACGCCCTTTTTTTCTGGGAACATAACAACAGAGTTGTTTACCAACTGACCACAGTCCACTCACATTACGTCTCGAACTCTTCGTAATGCGAAAATCCACATATGGTACTTACTGTTACAGGAGTTTGCTTTCACTATTCTGCCGATTTCTGGAAGTGACAATAACCTGGCGGATTTGTTGTCCCGGAACTGTGTATGAGACATGGACATTATTATCAAATGACATTTGCTTCAATTGTTAGAGCATTCATTGCAATATTTATTATTTTATATATTTCCATATTATTCATATGTACTTCGATTCCGTACTTATACTTCGTCTCCACCACTCTCACACGTGCCACGGGTGTACGTTTGGGATCGAAGGGGATGATGTTGAGGATTGTCGCATGGTTTGCGAGCATTTTGGTTTTAACTTGATTCGGATGGTCGCACCCTGCAACACCTCCACTAAATAGAATAATATGGTACGCGTAAAACGTTGGATGACGCGTTAGGCCTAGTAACCAAGAGGAGTCTTAGTGTAGCCTTCGGGCATATGACAGTGTTTTTGAATTATGTGGTAGAACCACTAACTAATGTGTATAACCGTCGATGTAGTTGCTTTTAAAGCTAATGTAATAATATGTGTTTAAGACCAGTGAGTCCAGAATTATGTAAGGCGTTAGGATTAACACGCAATAATTCTTATACGCGATATTCGAGAAATACGAACGCGAATTTAATGTATAATGGCTGTTATAGCTAACATGTGCCTAGTTATCTACAGGGCGTTGATTGCAGCTTGTGCATTTCTTCCTTCAGGGCGCCCAGTTGGTGTGAAGTCGAATCTTCTGCCGTTAAAAGCTTGTTATGGGCGCTGATTGAGCCATGTTCTAATGAGGTCACGATATTATTCGGCTTTTCTGCGTGCATGGTGTTATTGCCTCAAGCTTCATAACATCACGAGAAAGTCACCCGTCAAACCACAAAGAGGGGGGGGGGGGGGGATAATTATGTTAGGCTTTTTCTGTTGATTGGCCTAATGACAGCACAAATTCTCCTATGGTCATGTATCTGAATGCACTGGTTATGAAGCTGTGGAGCTACGCGTCAAAAATGGCATGGGGATAAGTGGGGGGAAAAAAAAACGCCGATGGACTGAAATTTGACGAATTAATTAACAGCTGCGTTATCACGACGTGTTTTGTAAATTTACGGATATTTTAAAAAAAAAAAACTCTTGCCTTGGTATGTATAAAAAACAATAATTTCAAAATAAACTTTCTATTACTTCGTCTCAGAATCATTATTTAAGGGGGTATCATATTAACCTGAGTTATGAATAGGAAAAATTCAGTAAATTGTGCCCAGAATAAAAAGAAATCCGCCATTATCAAGGATAGGAATAAAATGTGTTTCGGAAGGCGTGCAATTGAGTTCACATACAGAAAAATGCAACATGAAAAAGATTGCAACGTTGATGGGACAAGATGAGGCTAATATGACGGATATATAAGATAATTCTTGATATGGGTAATTGTTTGTTGCCTCTTCTTGTACGTTCACAATTTTCTCGGGAATTTTGTCTCAATCCCAGCGATCTTCAGTATCAAAGATATTGACCTTGTTTGATACAGACAAATACTGTAATTAGTTAGGTAATCTTATAAATAATGATATTTTTCGTAGTTTCCATGGAAGAAGTGTCTGATGGTGTCATTATAGGGTAATTCATCAATAATTCCTCCAGTTGACAATGAGAAAGTATTGACTCTTCTTGTCTACGTGCGTGCTTGTTTCATCGACCTACTTTTTTACCCAGTAGATATTGGGTCAGCGAGGCAGTATGTCCTTTGCTTATGTGTGTGTGTGTGTGTGTAACCCCAGTGTACTTAGTCGTGCCTGTGCAGAACGCATTAGTAAACTGGTATGTGTTTGATTTGCGAGGTGACCTTGATAGCTTATGTCACAGAGCACAGGAATGCATGATGGGGTTCACTGAAGTCCACTTGATGTGAAGCCGAACACATTGGACTAGTTTCCCCAAGCAGTCAGATAAATGTGGTCGCGCTGTTTCATCTTTGGCCGGCAGTGTTGCTGGTTCCACCATTTCCCCGTCCAGTTGGGCTTGTTTGAAGATTTGAAGATCTAGTGGTTTTTTAAATGTCTTTTGCAGTTTACGACTTATTGCCCTTCTCTCTCTCTCTCTCTCTTCACAATTTTAGTCCTTGTCTTCTCGCAGTGTTATGTTATAGAAATGACTTATTCATATTAATTTTTAATGTAATGCAATATCCTTTCTTTGACGACACACCGAGAACATAACGTCTCGTTAAGAAAGTATTGCCTTGGTTCTACTTCTAATGAGAATAACTGAGAGAGTTCGCATGACACAGTTGCTTTTGAAATTGAATAAAATATAAAAAATATCATTTTAAAAAAATATTGTTTCTCTGTCCTTATGCACCAAATAACTCGATCTGTAAGCAAGTCACTCTCTCCTATGTTTTTCTCTCTCCATCAGACTTGACCTCAAGGTTAGGAGTCAACTCCTGAATTAGCAGTAGAAATGTAAACTCTCTGTGTACAGCTGTACAGTTAGCAAACGTTGCTGTGTGTTCTGTTGTCATGACTCAGTTTCAAGGCTTTTAACGACATATTACTTTGATGAGCTCCTCTGCTTCTGTACTTTTTAACTGTTCTAAAAATAATGCCAACACATATTTTATACATGTGAATTCCAGTGGCGTATTCTCTATGTGTGCTGTGCGTGCTGCGCACACCTATGCCCGAAGGAAAATAAAAATTTAATTTATTATTCTATAAAATATTTCTCTTCTAAAGTTCTGCTTTCGGACCGCACGCATCAGGATAACGGATTTTCCCGCATAGAATCTACGAGTATATCAAGTTTCAGTTTCCCAGACGCGTTTTATAGTGCAGTTTTTATTGGTTGGTTACAATCGCCCGAAGTTTCTCGGGTAATTCCGTCACAATGCGTGCGGCACCTTTCGGATTCACGTCTGAAGATTGGATTGTGTTTATCGGGATCATGGCCAGATACGTCAATACAATACGAACATGCGTGCGGTGGTTCTTGCAACTCTCGGGTTGTAAAAATCGGCTGTGCCCGTCCAGTGTTTTTTGTGATTAATTTTTGTTAGTTGCCGGGAATGCAGATTATTACAGTGACAGTGAGTTTCAAGTTGTAAGTTAATTAGTATTTCGGAGATAATTGACAAATACCCCTAATAACTATCGTTGCGTAATTGAATATAGTTGGTTTTTAAATTAAGAGGGGAAGAAGTTAAATAGTAGGCGTACATATTCATTTTAAGTAGCAGCACGCCTAGCTCGCATTACCAGGATACGCCACTGGTGAATTCCAGGTGTGTGGATGCTAGTCATAGGCAATGACTACAACCCACAAAAGCCAGATCCAAACCTCAGAAATGAGGTATCTGAGAAAGGTGGTTGAAGTAACAAGAAGAGACATGGTCCGCAACCAGACGATATGCCAAGGACCCAACCCTTACAGACCCAAGTAGAACAGTCCCAGTTAAGATGGTTTGGCCATGTTTGCAGAATGGGAGAAGATCGGCTGCTACGGCAGGTATGGAGGGGCTAAGAGCCGGGGATCCAGACCTCCAGGACGACCCAGAGTTCGCTGGGAGGACTGTCGTAGATTTGTGATAGGTGATTAAGACTTAGTTTGGTCCCTTCTGAATAGACATAGAACTAGGTGATAGCTAAGTGAGATGATAAAATAGAAATAGATTTCACGAGTGAGATGGAGGAAATATATTAGATTCTGTCTCTGACACTCGAGAAGCTTCTCTCAGTCAGCCTATCATCTACAACAGAGTTAGATTAGTCAGACAAATCTGATACAGTATATATTAATATATATATAGGACCTCACATACCCACACACATAAGTGACGACAATAGACGCACAAACGTGGAACTATGACAATGAAAAAATATGGATATTTGGGAACGAACTGACCAACACACTGATTAAGTTTAATTGAATTTTAATTATCAGACTAAAATTCCGTTCTAAAATTGGATACTGGAATGTAAGAACTATGTATCAAGACGGAAAATTGGAAGAAGTAATTAAAGAAATGGATAATTATAAGTTGGACTTATTGGGTGTCAGCGAGTGTAGATGGACGGGGAAGGGCATAAAATATATTTCAGAAGAAAAAAAGCAAATTATATACTCTGGTAGTAATGATAATCGTCACACAGAGGGAGTAGCCATCCTAATGACACAGAAAGCAGCAGCATCGCTTATCAGCTGGGTACCTATCAATGAGAGGCTAATATTAGCTAGATTTCAGACACGATTTTTCAAGCTCTCAATTGTACAATGTTATGCACCAACTAACGACGCTCTTGATACCACAAAAGATGACTTCTATGAAGCACTTCTAAGTACCATCAACACAATACCCAAGCATGACATAATAGCAGTCATGGGTGATTTTAACGCCAAAGTAGGTGACAACAACGATGGAGTACAAAGATATCTCGGTACTCATGGCATAGGCTGTATGAATCAAAATGGCGAAAGACTTCTAGAACTTTGTGAAATATCAAACCTCGTTGTGGCAGACACCATCTTTCCACATAAGAATATCCACAAGATAACATGGAATTCACCTGATGGCAGAACTAAGAACCAGATAGATCACTTCTGCATAAGCGCTAAATTTCGCTCATCAGTTCAAGACGTCAGAGCATACAGAGGTGCAGAGATCGGAAGCGATCATAACCTCTGCATAGCTAAAATGAGAATTAAAACTGAAGAAGAAGTTATACCAACCGAATAAAAAATAGAAGAATAGATGTACACAGACTGCAATCAAATGATATAAAGAATGAATATAATGTCAAAATGAACAACTATTTCGATGCTTTAGGCAAAAATTGACAACGATATCACCACCAAGACAATCGATACTAAATGGGAACAACTGAGAACAGCAATGACAGAAGCAGCTGTAGCGACCACCGGATACCTAGTACATAAAAAGAAAAAATGGATGAGAGAAGATACTTGGGATAAAATACAAGAAAGGAAAACAGCAAAACTTAAACTACTAGCGGCAAGTACACATAATGCAGTTGAATCTTGCAAACTAACTTATAACTTGTTAAATAAAGAAGTGAAGACAAAAACTCGAAGAGATAAAAGACATTTCATCAATGAACTGGCCGTAGAAGCTGAAAATGCTGCAAGAACTGGTAATAGTAGGTGCCTTTATCAAATTACAAAACAACTATGTCACCAGCCTACTGCTATGGAAACACCTGTTAAAGGTAAATTAGGGAATTCAATACCAACAGAAAAAGAACAAATGAAGAGATGGGCTGAGCACTTCATGGAGGTGCTAAACAGACCACCACCAACAGTAACACCTGATTTTAATAATGAAACATCCACAACCACCTTGCCAATAACTTGCGATGAATTCACGCTGGACGAGATCAAACAAGCCGTTAAAAGATTAAAAAATTTTAAAGCTGCTGGAGTTGACGAAATTTCAGGGGAAATGATTAAAGCAGTTAATGACAACAACCTCTTGAGAATTTTAGATATTATAAATGAAGTATGGAGAGAAGAAACAACCACCACAACAATGGAAAGACAGTATTATTGTAAAGTTACCGAAGAAAGGTGATCTATCAGACTGTAATAACTGGCGTGGTATATCTCTATTATCAGTACCTGGAAAATTATTATGTTGCATGATGTTAGAAAGACTTAAATTGCATGCTGACGAAAAGATCAGAGAAGAACAAGCGGGTTTCAGGCCGAAAACGATCATGTATTGATCAAATATTCACACTAAGAACAATTATAGAAGAATCAGTGGAAAGGCAATCGCCACTTATTATCACCTTCGTCGATTTTCAAAAAGCCTTTGATAGTCTACACCGCCCATCATTGTGGAAGATACTTACAATCTATGGTTTTCCAACAAAATATGTGAATATAATCAAAGCGCTATATGACAATGCAAGATGTTGTGTTAGAACAAATAAAGGGAATACAGAATGGTTTACAGTAGAAAACAGGGGTGAAACAAGGCTGTATTATGTCACCACTACTTTTTGGAATAGCTATTGATTGGGTTATGAGAAACTATACCCACAATGAACAATTGGGTATAAAATGGACAAATGGAAAATTCCTGGGGGACCTGGATTTCGCAGATGATGTAGCATTCTTAAGTTCAACACCAAGACAATCCCAAGAAGCAATAAATAATTTGTGTCATCTCTCGGTTAACATTGGTCTCCAAATAAATGCCTCTAAAACTAAAGCTATGAACTTTTCTAACGAGACCTTTGATATCATCTTGAACGGGGAAAAACTACAGAAAGTTGAAAGTTTCAATTATTTAGGCAGTAAAATGACTGAGGATGGTGACACAACAAGAGAAATCCATACTAGAATTGCTTTGGCAGCTAGCGCCTTCAATAGATTATCTAACATTTGGAAATTACGATCATTGAATATATACATACCAAGCTTCGTCTGTTTAATTCAAATGTTATCTCAGTGTTAACATACGGCTGTGAGAGTTGGAAAATAAAAAAAAATCATTGGAGAACAAGCTGAATACATTCGAGAACAAATGTCTTAGAAAACTCATGAACATCAGTTGGAAAGAATTCAAGACTAATCGACAAATAAGAGAAGACTCTAGGCAGAAATATGTCTCCGACTATATAAGGAAAAGACGATGGTCATATATCGGTCATGTCCTACGAATGCAAAACAACAGAATACCACTACAGGCGCTCACTTGGGTTCCTGAGGGTAAGCGGAAAAAAGGAAGACCAAAAGAAACACTCAGAAGAACAATAATAAGAGAAGGAAGAACGTTGGGCCTAATTAATGTGCAAGAGCTAAGAGGAGTGGCGTCACAACGAACAACCTGGAGAGCACTGGTTTCTGCCTTATGCGCCGTGTTTGGCGCTTAAAGAATTTATTATTATTATTATTATATACAAATAGTCATAAAGTCAATGAATTGCTACAAGAATGATAGACCCATTGGTATGATCTTTTCCCCCGATGTATAGCCCACAGTCCTGTTAGAAGAAAAGTGATAGCCACAAAGAGTCACGGATACATATGATTTAGTCTAAGATTTCCCTTTAAAGGTATGAACAGACTTGGATACTCTGATCTATCCTAAGGAAAAATATTGTTAGCAACAAAAACAAACTTGCATAAAGAAATTTAAGACAGCAAAAATGGGTGCCAAAATACAACAATAAAGGAATCACTCAGTCCTGCATTCACTCTTTTCAGTCAGCCGTGATCACGTGCTTTCATGCATACTTACAGCTTTGGTAGCAACTTCTGGAAACACAATTTTTTAAGGACATGCATATACAGACTCTCCAATGCTAGCCTTGGCCAAGAGAACCCCAGTTCCAAAAAGACGGGTTGAATTCACTGCTTCAGGGAAACGTTTTCTTGGTTATTCTTATTTTGAATATCTGTTTAAGTCACATTAAAATTGTCCAGGCACGAACGTTAACAGCGAGCACAGTGTCAATAGCTTATGTTTCTAGAAATGAGGAATGTCAGGTCGGTGCCTTATCTCGGTATAGGACTTTATTTGGTCACACCACCACTGGTCAAAACTACGTCGGAATGTTACTGATAGTGATATTTACTTGCCACAAGGGCTGAAAATGTACTTGAGAGTTTGTGAAGAAATATGATCTGGCTCAAAGGCACAGTATAAGCATTTAGTCCTTAAAAAACCGTTAGTGAGAGTTGTACTCTGTCTATTTATGGAGACACACGCACTGTCAGACAGGTGTTAACTTGTGAACCCACGTGGTTAAAGGTAAAATGTTTCTTCTCTCAATTTGTACTCAAATGCTGGCAAAGTTGGGTTACCCCAGTTTCACTGAATAAAGAAAACAACATATAAAATACTTATACATACTATGTAGTCGGTTATAGCTTACATTATAAACTGCAAGCGGAGAGCTTGGCTTATCGTTTAAAACTCCCGTGAAATAAAATCAGTCATCATGAATTAGAAATACATACGTATCTCGTCAATACTCAATGATGAATCAGTGCAGTTATAATAAATTCTTTAAGCACCAAACACGGCGCATAAGGCAGAAACCAGTGCTCTCCGGGTTGTTCGTTGTGACGCCACTCCTCTTAGCTCTTGCACATTATTTCTTCCTTCTCTTATTATTGTTCTTCTGAGTGTTTCTTTTGGTCTTCCTTTTTTTCCTCTTACCCTCAGGAACCCAAGTGAGCGCCTGTAGTGGTATTCTGTTGTTTTGCATTCGTAGGACATGACCGATATATGACCATCGTCTTTTCCTTATATAGACGGAGACATATTTCTGCCTAGAATCTTCTCTTATTTGTCGATTAGTCTTGAATTCTTTCCAACTGATGTTCATGAGTTTTCTAAGACATTTGTTCTCGAATGTATTCAGCTTGTTCTCCAATGATTTTGTTATTTTCCAACTCTCACAGCCGTATGTTAACACTGAGATAACATTTGAATTAAACAGACAAAGCTTGGTATGTATATTCAATGATCGTAATTTCCAAATGTTAGATAATCTATTGAAGGCGCTAGCTGCCAAAGCAATTCTAGTATGAATTTCTCTTGTTGTGTCACCATCCTGAGTCATTTTACTGCCTAAATAATTGAAACTTTCAACTTTCTGTAGTTTTTCCCCGTTCAAGATGATATCAAAGGTCTCGTTAGAAAAGTTCATAGCTTTAGTTTTAGAGGCATTTATTTGGAGACCTATTTTAACCGAGAGATGACACAAATTATTTACTGCTTCTTGGGATTGTCTGGGTGTTGAACTTAAGAATGCTAAATCATCTGCGAAATCCAGGTTCCCCCAGGAATTTTCCATTTGTCCATTTTATACCTAATTGTTCATTGTGGGTATAGTTTCTCATAACCCAATCAATAGCTATTCCAAAAAGTAGTGGTGACATAATACAGCCTTGTTTCACCCCTGTTTCTACTGTAAACCATTCTGTATTCCCTTTATTTGTTCTAACACAACATCTTGCATTGTCATATAGCGCTTTGATTATATTCACATATTTTGTTGGAAAACCATAGATTGTAAGTATCTTCCACAATGATGGGCGGTGTAGACTATCAAAGGCTTTTTGAAAATCGACGAAGGTGATAATAAGTGGCGATTGCATTTCCACTGATTCTTCTATAATTGTTCTTAGTGTGAATATTTGATCAATACATGATCGTTTCGGCCGGAAACCCGCTTGTTCTTCTCTGATCTTTTCGTCAGCATGCAATTTAAGTCTTTCTAACATCATGCAACATAATAATTTTCCAGGTACTGATAATAGAGATATACCACGCCAGTTATTACAGTCTGATAGATCACCTTTCTTCGGTAACTTTACAATAATACTGTCTTTCCATTGTTGTGGTGGTTGTTCTTCTCTCCATACTTCATTTATAATATCTAAAATTCTCAAGAGGTTGTTGTCATTAACTGCTTTAATCGTTTCCCCTGAAATTTCGTCAACTCCAGCAGCTTTAAAATTTTTTAATCTTTTAACGGCTTGTTTGATCTCGTCCAGCGTGAATTCATCGCAAGTTATTGGCAAGGTGGTTGTGGGTGTTTCATTATTAAAATCAGGTGTTACTGTTGGTGGTGGTCTGTTTAGCACCTCCATGAAGTGCTCAGCCCATCTCTTCATTTGTTCTGTTTCTGTTTGTATTGAATTCCCTAATTTACCTTTAACAGGTGTTTCCATAGCAGTAGGCTGGTGACATAGTTGTTTTGTAATTTGATAAAGGCACCTACTATTACCAGTTCTTGCAGCATTTTCAGCTTCTACGGCCAGTTCATTGATGAAATGTCTTTTATCTCTTCGAGTTTTTGTTAGTTAGTTTTAAAAAAAATCTCGACGGAGTATTTAGCAGTTAAATTTAATTCATTACAGCTGCATAAGTTTAAGCTAGAAATTATAATTTATTCTGCTTTCCACTGGAACACGTCAGATAGCGAATATAACGGACTTACTATTTAATTTCTTCTGCACACAAGAAACTAGTGGAAATAAAATAGGCGATCAACACTTAATCACTCACAAAATACTAGATATCAAATATATATTTACCTCAACACAGAACTACTAAGAACTAAACCACTTCGACCAACTAAATGCCATCTTCTATCAACAGAGCTTCTTAGGAATCGAACGTAGGTTGTTCTAGTCTTGACTGCGAAGTTACTGAGTGAATGAAATCTAAAACTCCGGTTAAGATATATGAAACAGACAAAGGATGCCACATTATTTCGACCCCCCCCCCCCCCCCGTCTTCCCCTCTCCTCTTAACACTTACGTAAACCAAGAGATTGCCATAAACTGCCACTTCGCGTCTCTGACACCTCCGTCTAAGAAACTGGCCGTAGAGTGCCGTGTCAGATGGAAATGCTAGACGAATCTCATTTCTGGTCGAGGCAGATGGCAGTTTCCACAACTCGCTGAGAACTTTAGCCGTAGAAGCTACGTGTCCGATGGAAATGCTAGACGGTATGACTGCTCTCTTGTCTGACTAGACGGATATTCACAGTTTGTCGTCTACCTGCAGCGACTGACATCTGATGTAATAAAAAGCGTTACCAGTGTATGAGAAAAACGGTAAAGTCAGAATGGGAAAGAAATATATTTTTCGCAAACGAAAGAATGCGAAAAATACAGGAAAAGGGTAAAAGAGCGAATATAAAGTAGAGGACACGGGTAGAAAAGAAAAGAATATAGAAAATTTATTGATCATAAATCTCTATGCGACAAGGACAACATTAGACAATCTCTGACGGACCGAGGACTATAACGGAACCAGGCCAGGAGGAAGACAGCCGATAGGATAGTATGGCGCTCTCGCTTCCAAACCTCTACACGTCACGGTAGAAGAGGAACGACTAAGTAAAGAATTCCAGCTGTAGTTAGGAAAACCTTTCAAATTTTTACATAAGCACTTCCTGTGACTGCCTTTACACGTGCTCTATTACCGTGGTTCTCAACGTGTTCCATATTGCCCCCTCCCCCGGGTCATGCCATATTTCTAGGGAGCCACAGTAAGATGCTAAAGTACCTTTTTTCCAGCTAACATCGACCACGAGGGAGGCCACATAAGTAAATGAGGCTCAGAAGGGGCCATGAGCCAAAGGAAATTTGAGAATCCCTGCTCTATAAAAAGCAAATGTAGATTGGTTACGGCCACAATTTTAGTTTTGAAACAAGATTTTATTGTGCAGCAGGACTGTTATGAGTATTAGTCTCTC
This sequence comes from Oreohelix idahoensis, assembly GCA_024509875.1. Classification (NCBI taxonomy): domain Eukaryota; kingdom Metazoa; phylum Mollusca; class Gastropoda; order Stylommatophora; family Oreohelicidae; genus Oreohelix; species Oreohelix idahoensis. The sequence continues at coordinate 86,633 of JAMPIV010005878.1, read as the reverse complement.
GTTTTTGACAATTCGTTCCAAGTGGAACACAGGACTGTAACAGTTGCAGGCCAACGATTTCTGTTTTTTTTTTTTAACCGTCTTTGTAACCTCTGCCATACCAAGTTGTCTAAGTTCCCACTTTCACAGTTCCTCTCAAACTTTCTGTTTCGTCTCTAAGCGTTTCCCTCGCTACGTGGATTCCAGTCAGTGGCATGCCAGTTTGTACAGGGTGAATGTTAACTAAAGACACCCCTATTTTCGCTCTTTGTGCCTATATGCCGCAATGAACCCTGTCACACAAATGCACAAATTGTATCATTTGTTAAATTTATTTTTCATGTTTGTCAAATAGTTGTCGCTTTTTTTCCCCCGTTTTTGTCCGTTTGACCTTGACGAAGGCATGTGTGTAGTGGTGTTTGATGGTATTGTATGATGTTGATATTACTAAATGTAATTGTATGAGGCCAGCTGTGAAGGCTCCTGAGATAAAATGTAGTTGAGAATTGTCAGAAGGCCTTTCTTGCTACCACTACGACCTCACACTTAATTTTTTTTTAATGAATGTGGCTACGTAAAGTGTCTAGGGTTATGATATGTAGTGTGGTGTAATAGGTTATAGATATACCCACAGATATTTAACAAGACTAATAATATAATAAATGTTAAAATACACTGAACTAACTCACGTGTGTAAAATTTTTTGATAGAATTATATTACATTTATTTTGTTCTGGATCAATTTTTTAGGTTGACCAGAACTTAAAAGGATTTAGAGATTATGAAAGAAATGCATGGAATATTATATCATAAATGCAATAGTGTACATATATATGTACTATACCAGTTAGTTTTATTAAAATGTTCTAGTAGTCATCTACTTGGGAGGATAGTTAATGTTTGTGCTGTTGGGGTGGCCTCATCACACCTGTCTATATTGACTACACAGTGTCCAGAAAATGGTGGGAATTTTTATGGGGGTATTAGTAACTACACAGCGTTGGTGAATGTCCAGCAGACCAGAGGCTCACTCATCTTGTAGTTGTAGCTCTGGTGCTGAAATCAGGTGGTCCCACCTCTCCGTGCTGGCGGGCAATAATGGTGGTCTCTGTCACAAGTACTGCACAGATACACTCGAGTAAAGTCACCAACTGAATAGACACTGCTTTGTTGACAACAGAAACTCACAGCTCTGCAATCAAAGTATGGGCCATGTGTCAAAATCTATTCTCTACCCACGTCTGGACACAACACTGACACAACAACCACATCATACAGACAGGTCAGATCTCTCTGACCAAACAGCACATTTACCATGGTGGTTTTACATCAGATAGATCCTCCCAGACCATAGATTCTGAAAAATATTTATTAGTTTTCTGCCCTAAAAGAGGATAGGTAATATGTTTCATTATTCTCAACACTTGATCTGTCTTGCATAATCCTTGCTGGAGTTTATGTACATTGTTGGTCCCTAGACCCTGACTAGGGCGGGGGGTCTAGAGCAAATCCCTACTTGTTTGTAAGGCTAGATTTCGATATGGCAGTATCAAATCACTCGAACATGAAACAATATTCAAAATATATAAGGAAATAATTTCAATCTTACCAGATTATGAATAAATAACACAGAATTGCTAGCAAAACTCAGCTGAGCTGCTGGCTATAGTATGGCGTCCCTAAATTTCTTTCACTTTCTTTCATATGGAAATCACCACACTTTAAAATCTGTGTCTATCACTGAACAACTATTGAAGAATGGCCCCACTTTCGCGTCTGAGCGCTAATGATATGATTGTCTGTGGCCAATCACTGCCTAGGTTTATTTTAAATTCAAATTTCCTACACTAAAGTCATTTCAGTCATGCTTCAGTCAAGTATGGATGGTTATCTGTTAGTCTGTCCGTCTCTACTTGTGTTTCAACAAAAAATGTACTTGATTTTTGAACCAACCTTTCTCTCCCCTCCAAAATTTTGTCGTTAAAAGTTATATTTTAGACACAGCTACCACCAATGTCCCTCTCTTCCATACTACGTAGATTTGAACACCTGCGTCTCAAGGTCGTGTTTTTTTTGTGCAATTAGCGACACTTTTAGATTCAATACAGTCTGTCGATGATGTGAACAACACTGTCTTTTGTCATTATCTTCAATATTATCTATCCGTCTGTAAAATTAAGACCATATTAGTTCACTGCTCAGAATGGGCCATCCGGCCAGCTAATTTTTATATTCCTAACATTAATATTAAGAAAAAAAGTACTTTTTAAATTTTGTAATATTTCGAACATCTGCGTTTTAGCCGCTGAATTCAAATCAAGGGCTTGGTATCGCGCAAAAGCGTCCAATAAATGACTGTGGCGTAACATATCTATGGTCCCTTCTGTCGAGTTGCTTACTTTTTATGTCAACTTGGGAAACGTGACTTTTCTCCGTTTCCCCCCCAATTGCGTCTCCTTAGCCTTTCTAGTCTCACGCAATCTTTCCAGTCATATTTTTTTCCTTTTTGATCCGCCGTTCCCCTCCTGTCTAGCAAGTCAATTATTATGGAGGATGATGACCCGCGGTCTAGGCGATCATGTACTATTCGCAGCCTACGCATTATGTTTTTATCCTTAAATGTTATCTTTGGAGGTATTTTACCGTTGTATCTCTGTCAATTTCACTACACATCTCCCCACCTGAAAACATGCCTATGGCAAGTTTCAAAAAAAGCGATACACATAGGTAAAATTACTCCTCACGTCTGCCACTACTCTAATTTTGATCACAGGGGTGCCGACTGAGGAAATCTGCACCGACATTCAATTTGCCTGGGATATATTGGATACTAAACTGATAAGGTTGAAGCAACAAAGACCACCTCAGCAATCTTGCGTTTTCATGCTTAGCCTGAGACAAGAACACGAGAGGCTGATGGTCCGTCTCCACCACAAAAGTCCTACCATACAGATAGATTTGAAACTTCTTTATTGCCCAGATTAATGCTAAACATTCTTTTTCGCTTGTGGAGTATCCTTGTTCCGCCTTATTCAATTTGCGGCTTGCATAAGCGACTGGTTTAAGTTCCCCATCAGGTGAAGCTGATCTTTGCAACAAAGCCCCTCCGAGTCCTACATTACTTGCATCGGTTCTTAAGACAAAGTCCTGTGTCAAATCAGGCAGTTTGAGAATAGGCTTGCTAGTGAGTTTTTCCTTTAACTCTTGGAACGCTAGTTCACATTGTGCAGTCCAAATAATTTTATCTGGAAGTCCCTTGCGAGTCAAATCAGTCAGAGGAGCACATATAGCGTTAAAATTTTTGATGTATTTCTGATAAAATCCGCATAACGACACGAATGATCGCACGTCTTTTTTTTTTTTTTGTGGCCTAGGTGCTCTCTGCAGTTTTTCCAAGTTCTTAGGATCAGGGGTCATATTACCCTGATATACAGTGTGTCCCAAGAATTCCAACTCTTTGCATCCAATACAACATTTTGTTGGCCTAGCAGTTAAGGTCGCCTCCCGAAGTCTATCAAACAACATCTCCAGAGCTTCAATGTGTTCTTCAAATGTCTCTGTGGCGACGAGAATATCATCCATGAAATTCGTGATACATGGGTTATTCAGGGGATCCAACAATTTTCGCATCATCCTTGAAAACACACTGGGAGCATTTTTCAGTCCGAATGGTAGCATATTGAATTCATAATGTCCATCCGAAGTGCTAAAAGCCAAATAAGGTCTCACTTCAGGCTTCACTGGGATCTGGTAATAGCCTTTACTAAGATCCACCTTTGAAAAGTATTTTGCCTTGTTCAGTCTGGCAAATAGCTGTTTTGTGTCTGGTAATGGATCCACTTGTCCTTCTGTGACAGCATTCAGTTTCCTGTAATCTATGCACAGTCTGTGTTCCCCAGACGGTTTTCTCAACAAAACGACACTAGAACTAAAAGATGATTCACTGTGCGAAATAATCCCCTCCTTCAACAAATACTCTATTTCTTCCTTCAATGCCTTCTCCTTCGCGAACGGAATAGAATAGGTTCTCATACAGATTGGGTTTGAGTCTACCAGTTTCATGTCATACTGTAGCAAATTTGTATGGCCTGGTTTATCTGTTAATACATCTGTATGTTCCTCCAGAACCTGTTGAACTCTCTCCCTCTGGTTTTTAGTCAGGTGCTTACTGACTTTTACCTGTGCTGCTGTTTCACAAGGATGTAATGGGTATTCATGTGAGGTGAGTGGTTCTTTTTGCATCTGGGTTGCAATAGCTAAGGTCAATAAGGGGGTGCTTTCCTGGAGTGGTCTGTCCAGATACTTCTTTAACAGGTTTACATGATAAACTTTTTCCTTCCCCTTTTTGTCAATTTTATAGTTTGTTCTAGACACCTTCTCTAGAACCGTATATGGACCTTGCCAACCAATTTGTAATTTATTCTGGCTTCCGGGTAGTAGAAGCAGCACCTTCTCTCCGACTGCCAGTTCCCTGTCCTTTGCCTTCCTATTAAAATATGCTGCATGTTTCTTCCTGGCTTGTTTCAAATTATCATTTGCCAGTTTCCATCCAGCTTTCAAACGAGTGGTCAGTTCGTTCACATATTGATACGATGAGGTAACAGTCTCTTCCGCCTTCTCATCTGTCCAGGTCCTTAATAAAGTTACATCTGGATCTTTAATTTATCATACGTATTTTTCATGGAACCCGTCTGGTCCCGTCCCTTAGAAGCTTTATAATGAGGACTTTTCTTCCTAGAATCATCACTCACAAATCGACCACTACCAATTTTTTTCTGGGTTTTGTCTCCCCACTTAAGATTGCTTATGAGAGATCTTCGCTCTCTTTTCTGTTCTTCCAGTTTATATAAGTCTGACCGAGGGATTGTCATCTTATCCTGGGTAAAATTTCTTCTTTGTACCCTTCGCATAGTGGCCATGTTAATCCATTCAAGTGAAGACTGGGTGTGAAAAGGGGGCTCCCATTCCACTTTGTCTACCCGAGTATAATTAGTTTTCCTTTCAGGCCGAAAGTTGCCCCGTGGCGTTTCTAGATCCTGTACATATTTTCCCTTTGTGGGTGTTCCCTCATGAAATACGCCACATGCTTCTACAAAGTTTTCAACATCGACATTTACGTCGGGCCAATAGTATTTTCGAGCAATCTTTTGGCAGATGGTACCGACTTTCTCATGGTCACCATCTGTTCCAACATGTAAGCTCCTTATTAAGTTTGCCCTATATATCTTGGGAAGAACTAACTGTCCGTGACCAGTGGATCTAGTTCCTGTCTTCCTGTATAAGAGTTTGTTCTTCATGAAATATTCCCCCTTGCTCGGAGGTGTGTGGCATTTGGGCAATTTTTAAAAACAGGGCTTGAGTGTCCTATCCTCAGCCTGCGCCTTCCTCATCTCCTCTGGATGAGCATTTATAGGTTCACCTTCTTCCTCCTTCTTCTGTGACCTGGTCTGCACTGTCGCCATGATCACAGGTTTCTCGGGATTCCCCAAGAAGACGTATCTACACCCCAATATCAGAGGGTAGATTGGTTCATCTATCACTGCTGCTCTGATTTCTCCTTCCACATAGCGAGTTTTCACCGTTATCCTTGCGATGGGAAGTGTCATGAGTGGTATGTCCTTAGTCGCCCCTTGTATTTCCACTGTTTCTGTGGTATACTGACTTGGGTCCACTAGGCTAGACTTCACAACTGAATCATAATCCAAACCTGTATCATAAAGGCACCTTATGGTGACCCCATTACAAATAACATCCTCACAAACTGGGGGGTGATAAGGTTCCTGTTGCTCCTTAGGATTAACCTTTAATCTTTGCGTCCCCGACTTCATTGCAGCAATGTTTGAAGGTTTCCTTCTACAAAATTCGGTGTTATGGTTATCCTTCTTGCACCATTTACACCATCTTTTCCTTGGTTCAACGGTTTTCTTTCATTGAACTTTTGGTCATTGAACTGTGAGTTTCTGTCGCGATAGTCATTTCTTGGCCGCTCAAAGTTTGTCCTACCTTTATTTCCCTGCTCTCTATTATCAAATTTATTAAATTGCTGTGGAGCTTTAAAATTGTCTATGTGCTTCTTTTTAGCACCACTTACCTCTGCCTGGGCTGCCTGATACCTCTCAGCAACATTTAAAATTTCCCCCAACTTCTCTGCACCTTGTTCCATGAGAAATTTTCTCATGTCTGGAGCCATGGACTCTCTCAATTGCTCAATCATGATCATTTCTTTAAGATCTTGGGTCTTCCCCAGAGCCGTCCATTTCTCCAAATAGGTTTCTAGTCTAGCAGAGAATTGGTGGTATGTCTCCCCAGACAACAGTTTGGCATTTCTAAATTTCTTACGATAAAATTCACCATTCTTCTCGTACCTTAATAACAAAGCCTGCTTTAACATGTCATAATTGTCTTGGTCTTCCCTGTTCATTTTGGCAAATACTTCATAAGAAGTACCTCTCAATCCTTGTGATAGCTTTAAGCTCCACCTCTCTCTCTCTAACCCATATGTAGTAGCTAATAACTCAAAACGTCCTAGGTACCCCTCTATGTCATCGTCTTTTTCAACAAAATGGTCTAAATGAAACCCCATAGCGGAGTTTGAGGCTCCCATACTGGGCGTAGCATCTGAGGCAAAAGGGCTGGCACCATTTTCAGGAGCCGGGCCTTGTAATTCCAGCTCCCTTAGTCGTAATTCGTGCTCCCTCTGCAACCTTCTATCTTCTGCCTCCCTTTCGGCAGTCAACCTTTTTTCTTCTGCCTCCCTTTGCTGTCGTTTTTTCTTCTGCCTCCCTTTGCTGTCGTTTTTCTTCTGCCTCCCTTTGCTGTCGTTTTTCTTCTGCCTCAATCTGCAGCCTCTTTGTCTCAGCCTCAATTTGTAACCTCTTTTCTTCAGCTAACCTTTCAGCCTCTAATTTTCTTTCAGCCTCTTTTTCTAATCTCCTTTCTTCCCGTTCAATATATTTATCACATTCAGCCGTTACGTATTGAATTAAAATTTGACCATCCATTCCCATCTCCTTCGCGGTGAGCACAGCAGCTGATCTAAATTTTGCCAGCTCCGCCATACTTTTTAGGCAATATAATAATATACAAGATAAATCTCTAACCAGTAAATACACTAAGTACTTCTAATTACTATATGACTATAGTCTAACTAATTCTAACTAACCAGTTAACTAATTAATTATTTCTGGCTGTGAAGATTCACCAACTTTTATCTGCAGGGACACTTTTAATGTTAAAGGGAATTTTACAATTTATTTCCCTACTTTTATTTCTCCCACCAGGAGATCCTAATATTACTGTTGGGCTAATTATCCCCGGACAAGACCCCAATATATGTAGTGGTGTTTGATGGTATTGTATGATGTTGATATTACTAAATGTAATTGTATGAGGCCAGCTGTGAAGGCTCCTGAGATAAAATGTAGTTGAGAATTGTCAGAAGGCCTTTCTTGCTACCACTACGACCTCACACTTAATTTTTTTTTAATGAATGTGGCTACGTAAAGTGTCTAGGGTTATGATATGTAGTGTGGTGTAATAGGTTATAGATATACCCACAGATATTTAACAAGACTAATAATATAATAAATGTTAAAATACACTGAACTAACTCACGTGTGTAAAATTTTTTTGATAGAATTATATTACATTTATTTTGTTCTGGATCAATTTTTTAGGTTGACCAGAACTTAAAAGGATTTAGAGATTATGAAAGAAATGCATGGAATATTATATCATAAATGCAATAGTGTACATATATATGTACTATACCAGTTAGTTTTATTAAAATGTTCTAGTAGTCATCTACTTGGGAGGATAGTTAATGTTTGTGCTGTTGGGGTGGCCTCATCACACCTGTCTATATTGACTACACAGTGTCCAGAAAATGGTGGGAATTTTTATGGGGGTATTAGTAACTACACAGCGTTGGTGAATGTCCAGCAGACCAGAGGCTCACTCATCTTGTAGTTGTAGCTCTGGTGCTGAAATCAGGTGGTCCCACCTCTCCGTGCTGGCGGGCAATAATGGTGGTCTCTGTCACAAGTACTGCACAGATACACTCGAGTAAAGTCACCAACTGAATAGACACTGCTTTGTTGACAACAGAAACTCACAGCTCTGCAATCAAAGTATGGGCCATGTGTCAAAATCTATTCTCTACCCACGTCTGGACACAACACTGACACAACAACCACATCATACAGACAGGTCAGATCTCTCTGACCAAACAGCACATTTACCATGGTGGTTTTACATCAGATAGATCCTCCCAGACCATAGATTCTGAAAAATATTTATTAGTTTTCTGCCCTAAAAGAGGATAGGTAATATGTTTCATTATTCTCAACACTTGATCTGTCTTGCATAATCCTTGCTGGAGTTTATGTACATTGTTGGTCCCTAGACCCTGACTAGGGCGGGGGGTCTAGAGCAAATCCCTACTTGTTTGTAAGGCTAGATTTCGATATGGCAGTATCAAATCACTCGAACATGAAACAATATTCAAAATATATAAGGAAATAATTTCAATCTTACCAGATTATGAATAAATAACACAGAATTGCTAGCAAAACTCAGCTGAGCTGCTGGCTATAGTATGGCGTCCCTAAATTTCTTTCACTTTCTTTCATATGGAAATCACCACACTTTAAAATCTGTGTCTATCACTGAACAACTATTGAAGAATGGCCCCACTTTCGCGTCTGAGCGCTAATGATATGATTGTCTGTGGCCAATCACTGCCTAGGTTTATTTTAAATTCAAATTTCCTACACTAAAGTCATTTCAGTCATGCTTCAGTCAAGTATGGATGGTTATCTGTTAGTCTGTCCGTCTCTACTTGTGTTTCAACAAAAATGTACTTGATTTTTGAACCAACCTTTCTCTCCCCTCCAAAATTTTGTCGTTAAAAGTTATATTTAGACACAGCTACCACCAATGTCCCTCTCTTCCATACTACGTAGATTTGAACACCTGCGTCTCAAGGTCGTGTTTTTTTGTGCAATTAGCGACACTTTTAGATTCAATACAGTCTGTCGATGATGTGAACAACACTGTCTTTTGTCATTATCTTCAATATTATCTATCAACTACCGATCAGTGTAACTATGTCACTGATAAAATGACTGCTGAACGTCTGCTTCAAACTTGCCTATCATATGCGGAACAGAGAAAGCGCATATGGCCGACACCAGTAACATTCGTGGAAAAGCTCAACGGAGATTCAAATAGCCTCAAACTGACTACTGCTTTCTTTGACAACATTTTAGTGGACGTCTGAGACTGGACGATGACGAAAAAGAAGAAGAAGTAGTCCTAATAAGAAATATTAACCTTGTTTTATAATGTATGTAAACTTTACAGTCAGTTTAATCTCTAGCTGTTTTTATTATTATCTAGCTGTGTTTGAGCGTCCGATTGGCCAAGGCGTTAGAGCGCTTCCCTCTCGCGGCACAGTTACTGGTTTCCGGGATCGAAACCTGGTAACGTCACGTTCCAGTCTGCCCAGCTGTAAATGGGACCTTCTCTTGAGTTAGGGAAGGCAAAGGCCGTGAGGAGGAGAACTGGTCACCCCTCCTTATAAAAAAAAAACTGGACCTAGTATGACGAATACTTCACTCCCCTACATCAACATCTGCTATGGGAATACCTGAACATTTGATAAAGTTGTTGATTACAGATAACGAGGACCCTACGACAGCTGCTCTTGATGAGTGTCTGAAGTCCGGACGAGATATTCTTGGTAACATGCTACCCCACATCCCCAAACCAGAAAGTGTCCCAGACGTGTCACTCAGAAAGTGTCCCAGACGTGTCACTCAAAAACGCCAGCCGGCCAGTGTAGAATGTTGAGTAGTGTTTTACAACTTGCTGAGTTTGAGCTGCCCTCTGTGTTTTCAAGATAGCTGTAGAAACAACACACCACCCACCCGCACAAACTGGGGGGAAAAAGAGTGAACACTTGTAACCTATTAGATCAGAAAAGTCAAAAAGTGGTAACATGCAACGTTTCTCATCAATAGAGTAGGACATATTTAACATGTGTGTTGAACAGCCTACCTTTACGTTTCTGGCAAAGAGCTCATGCATTTCAAACTGGTCAGAGAGAGTTGACGGCAACTCTGCTTTATTTATCCTGGCAATTACATCCTGGTTGTCCCTCCATCTTTGTCGACGTTGCTTCCCGAATAAGTAAAACTATGCCGGTCTTCAGCCATCTGACTGATGATGATATATATCGGATCTGTTTGGCTTTTATTTATTCTGATTATCTTTATTTTATTACATCGATGTTTAGTCGTGTTGTTTATGCTGCTGTTTGTCTGTTCCTGCATGTCTTGTTCATGTAACAGGTCGTCTGCCAAGTCGTTGGTAGTAAATTGTTAGTAGTCAAAAGTAAAAGTAATGGAGTGGAGCTTTGTTATGGCGACCAGTTCCCTTCCTCGCTGCCTTTACCTTCCCTAAATCTAGAGCAGAGTCTGGTACCAATTTACATTAACGTATTGCGCTATCGGGGTTCGATCCCGGAACCTGGCAGCTGCCGCGAGACGCAAGCACTCTATCGACTCTGCCAATCGCACGTTCTTGTCACGTCGTGAAAATACTTTTATGTCTTTTGACATTGATTTCATGTGATGGCTTTATCATTTTAGCGATGTATTTGATGACTAAAGAGGGATGATTTCATGTGATGACTTTATCATCTTAGCGATGTATTTGATGACTAAAGAGGGAGAGGAGATTTTTTTTTCTTTCAAAAACCACTGTTACCATTATCGTCTTCAGCAGCATCAAAAATGTAATAAACGTTACGACACCATCAACTAAACACGATTAAGTTCACCTGCAGTATTTTGCAAGTGAAATTGTTTTATAAAGGGCGGGTTTCAGCGCGAGCCATAGCGACTTAACATGGTGATTTATTACCATGAAGTTAAGCTTTCGTTTTTTAAAAATGCGAACACGGGAGCTCTGGATCGTCAGTGGCAGAAGTGTTACGAGGCATTTAGTGTTCCAATCCGTTTTGTGCCGGGCAGCCAAATCAGTTAAATTTCACTGCTTGTGGAATAACGAAGTAAACAATACGGGAAATGTGTAGGCCCATATATTGTTTTATTTTTAAAAGTTATTACTTAAATGTGTACCGCAGGCCTTCTCGTGAGATATTCCGTATTCCTGCTTTTTCATTTCTTTCATTCGATTTATCACTGAACCGATTTTTTTCTTATTCTTAGAACAGTTTATAAAAACTTAGCTAACATACTCGTGTTTTGCGTTATGTGCCAATGTTGTTGCTGTCTAACTAAGGCTGTTGGGCTTGTCGCGCTTTCACAGCCAATGCCAAATTGAAAAATTTACATGTATTATATACCTGTTGTGCAGTGCTATATAGAGTGTTTGTGATTGTTGAGAAACCAGAAAATAGCTTTTTTTTTATTTCTGTGATGAGTGAGTCCTGGGCATGTGAGCAGCAATGTTGAACTGTCTTGAATGGTTGGGCACAGTTGTGGCTATTCGGTTCATAAAAGGAGTTCAGTTTGTTTGAAGACTTGTTTAGTCTGGCGTATTCTTTTCTTAGCTGGAAACTAGTGCCCTGCTACGTGCGTCTTAGTTGATACTGTCATTTTTATCTTAGTAGGTCATTTCTTTATACATGGCGCCACCGGTGGACTCCTTTTCTCATCGGCTCAGCTATTCCTCTTTGAAGTTGTTTTGGAGTATTAGTTTAGCTGTTTGTGTGTTGGATGGAGTATTTGTTTGAACCATGTTTCCGCCTAGTTCTGCCGATCTTCTGTATTTTCGTTGCTTGCTATGTCTGTGTATCCTGGTATCCACTAGAGAGTGACTTAATGTTGTATGCTGTTAGCAGTCGTGTCAGGAAGCTGTATTCTTATTATTGTTATTATTATTAGTTGAGCTCGAGGCAATTTTTAAAGTCCTGCACACACACACACACACACACACACACACACACACACACACACACACACACACACACACACACACACACACACACACACACACACACACACACACACACACACACACACACACACACACACACACACACACACACACACACACACACACACACACACACACACACACACACACACACACACACACACACACACACACACACACACACACACACACACACACACACACACACACACATATAGATACACACACATATACATAATTGCATCTGAACAGTATACAGTGTCGTAGATTTGTGATCGGTGAATTAAGACTTGGTTTGGTCCCTTCTGAATAGCAATAGAAACGAGTGATAGCTCAGTGGGAGATGATAAAATAGAAATAGATTTCACGAGTGAGATGGAGGAAATATATTAGAGTCGGTCTCTGACCCTCGAGATGATTTCTCTCAGTCAGCCTATCATCTACAACAGATTAAGATTTGTCAGACCGTCTAGTATAATATATAGTAATATATATATATATATATATATATATATATATATATATATATATATATATATATATATATATATATATATATATATATATCCCTCACATACACACACATATAAGTGACTATAATAGACACACAGACGTGAAACTATGACAATGGAAATATAGATAATTGGGAACGAACTGACCGACACACTGGAATAAGTTTAAGTGAAGTTTAATTATCATAATAAAATTCCATAACAACACATAAAATTACGTCAAACATATACAAATAGTCATAAGTCAATAAATTGCTACAAGAATGATAGACCCATTGGTATGATCTTTTCCCTCGATGTATAGCCCACAGTCCTGTTAGAAGAAAAGTGATAGCCCCAAAGAGTCACGGATACATATGCTTTAGTCTAAGATTTCCCTTTAAAGGTATGAACAGACGTTGATACTCTAATCTATCCTAAGGAAAATATGGTTAGCAACAAAAAACTTGCATAAAGAAATTTAAGGCAGCAAAAATGGGTGCCAAAATACAACAATAAATGAATCACTGAGTCCTGCATTCACTCTATTCAGTCAGCCGTGATCACTAGCTTGCATTCGTACTTACAGATTTGGTAGCCACTTCTGGAAAAACAATTTTTAGGACATGCGCATACAGAATCTCCAAGGTAGTCTTGGCCAAGGGAACCCCAGCTCCACAAAGATAGGTTGAATTCACTACTTCAGGGAACGTTTTTTTGGTTATTCTTATTTTAGGATATCTGGTTCTGTCACATTAAAATTGTCCAGGCACGAACGTTAACGGCGAGCAAAGTGTCAATAGCTTAAATTTCTAGTAACTAGGAATGTCAGGTCGGCGCCTTCTCTCAGTATAGGACTTTATTTGGTCACACCACAACTAGTCAGAACTCCGTGGGAATGTTACTGATAGGAATATTTTAGTTGCCACAAGGGCTGAAAATGTACTTGAGGTTTTTCTCAGGAAGAATTAAATCTGGCTCGATGGGCCCGTTACTTCATTTAATCTTAAAGTTCATGTATTGGGTACTCTGTCGTTCTGGATGCCAGCGCAATGCCAGACAGGTTTTACTTTATACACCCAAATCTTTAAGAAAAAAATGTTATTGTTCTTCACAGATATGTCTCAGTTCTAAAACCTTTGGTAAAGTTGGGCTACCTCAGTTTCAGTTTCACTGAATAAAGAGAAAACAACATATAAAATACTTATACATACTATTTACTTCGGTTGTAACTTACATTATAAACTGCAAGCGGAGAGCTTGACTTATCGTGTAAAATTCCCGTGAAATAAAGTTATATTCATTAAAAAAATCAATCATCATGAATTAGAAATACATACGTATTTCGTCAATACTCAATGATGAATCAGTGCAGTTATAAGTTAGTTTGAAATATTCTCGACTAATTACTAGCAATTAAATTAAATTTATTTATAGCTGCATGAGTTTAAGCTAGAAATTATAATTTATTCAGCTTTCCACTGAAACACGTCAACTAGAGAATATAACAGACTTATAAATTTAATTTCTTCTGCACAGAAATCTAGCTAGTGAAATGAAATAAGCGATTATCACTGAATCACTCAACACTACTAGATATATAATATATTTACCTCAACACAGAACTACTAAGAACTAAATCCACTTCGACCAACTAAATGATGCTTCTATTAACAGAGATCTTTAGGAATCGAAAGCTAGGTGGCAATCGACCAACTAAATGATGCTTCTATCAACAGAGATCTTCGGGAATCGAACGCTAGATCGTTCTAGTCTTGACTGCGGAGCACTGCGTGAATGAAGTCTAAAACTCAGGTTTATATCTTAAACAGACAAAGGATGCGCGCTATTTTCACAAACCCCCGTCTCCCCCTCTCCTCTTAACACTTCACATTCACTTAGGTGCTGGCCATAACTGCCAAAAGTGCGTCTTCACGCCTACTGCGACATGTCTCATTTCTGAGCGATGCCGATTTGGCGCCTTACACACGTAACGCCGAGAATCTGGCCGAAGAAAAACTCGTGTCAGATGAAAATGTAGACAAATGTCTGCTCTCTATGTCTGACGCGACGAATTCTCACACTATTTCGTTCACATCCAGGGACTGACATATTACGCAATAAAATGCGTTACTAGTATGAGAAAAGAAACGGCAAAGTCAGAATGGGAAAGTAATATTTTGTCGCAAACGAACGAATGCGAAAAACAGGAAAAGGATAAAAGAGCGATAATAAAGTAGAGGACACGGGTAGAAAAGAAAAGAATATAGAAAATTTATTGATCATAAATCTCTATGCGACATACAGTAGTAGGAACAAACGGACGCTCTATTATTTCAGTGTATTGTGAACGCATATTTGCCATGGTGTCTGTGAGACAAGATTATTCAGTTGAAGTAGGAACTATCGACCGGAGGCCGCCATATTGGCCGAGTATCTATCGATACGCGGCGCTTCGCCTCAAGTTGAATTTTTTAATATTTTTAAATTTTGATTTTAAATACGGTCTCGACGTTTGTCGAACGTTATTATTTTTGACAAATCTGTAAACAGGATTGGTGTTAGTTCAAAGCCAGCTGCTGACACAGCTCGAAACAGGGATGGGGTTAGGTTTAGCCAGGGTTTCATAAGTTTTTGTGTATGTCATGGAAACCACCGCTGCAGGAGCATACGTCTGCTTGCTGCAGACTTCATACGGCGGGAACTAGCTACAGTGGTGGCTCCATGCTCTGTGAGGAGCACAAAGGAAAGTGATGATAATGATATGATCAGAGTCGGCCCTAAGGCCGATTTAACCCATTTGATCCAACCTCCGCGCTCAGAGGGGGCCCCGCACTAGGGTTCCCACTTCCAGCTTTGAAAAAAAAAACGAAGATTATTTCAGATTAGATATAAGGAACATATGCTATTACATTGTTTTAAATATAAAACAATATGTTAATTAGCTGTATGTTGACATAAAACGTGTTACAAGAAAACTACAAATCTTAAGTGTGTGGTGGGGGGCGGGAGGGGGTGTCTCACCAGAATGTGTCAAAATGGAATCCACAATTACTAAAGCCGACCCTGGATATGATAGTTTCAACGTATAAACAAACATAAACATAAACATATAAGGAGAGGAAACCCGAGGCCTGTAAACAGTAAATAAATAAATAAACATATAAAGAGAGGAAACCCGAGGCCTGTAAACAGTAAATAAATAAACAAACATATAAAGAGAGGAAACCCGAGGCCTGTAAACAGTAAATAAATAAACATATAAGGAGAGGAAACCCGAGGCCTGTAAACAGTAAATAAATAAACAAACATATAAGGAGAGGAAAACCGAGGCCTGTAAACAGTAAATAAACAAACAAACATATAAGGAGAGGAAACCCGAGGCCTGTAAACAGTAAATAAACAAACAAACATATAAGGAGAGGAAACCCGAGGCTTGTAAACAGTAAATAAATAAACAAACATATAAGGAGAGGAAACCCGAGGCCTGTAAACAGTAAATAAATAAACAAACAACACACAAAGGTATGTTATCAGGCACTCAGTGAGAAATAAAGAAATAGAAGACTAGACAACAGAAAAACAACAGAAGTGATAGGCTTACCGGGAATCGAACCAAGACCTTCCGAACGGTACCCACCGCCTAGCCACGGGAGCGAAACGCCACTATCCACTCTGCCAGCTACGCACTACAATTTGCATACTATCAGAGTTACCCCTACCCCGGACACACACTGTGAGATATTTTCTAGCTGCGTTCTTGTTCTGTTATATCCATCGCCATAAGAAGCAAGAAAACAACAGAAAAGAAACAAACAAAGTTAATATTGTATCAACTAAGTCTAGATGTAAGCAGTGAGTGTTTACTGTTGTACTTTCTGATCATGATGTGATATTGATATTTCCTTACAGCCTGATCTTAATATAGCCATTAGAGTGCACTGCCTTTTTGCGGTTCATAAATATCATAATGGAACGTTGCTCCTCTAATGTGCTTGTAAATAACGGTAAGGTCATCTTTAAAGAAATTAAACTTCATCCGAATCATAATCAGATGTCTCTGAGAAATTGATAATCAATATCGGCTGAATGAAGGACAAACCATTATTCTTCCAATATTCCTCTTGTAACACATGGCTCTCACATTTCTTCCAATAATCCCTGGCTATATTGGAGATGGCGGCTTTTATAAGTATTTCAACATCTTTTAATTTGAACGTTCTATTTTCTGTTGCTACCTGTTCCTTAATTTTAGCCCATACTAATTCTATTGGGTTTAAGTGAGAATGGTAAGGAGGCAATCTTAAACATCTGTGACCATGTTCATGGATTGCCTTGTCTATGTGAAATATCTTTGTACGCTGTGTCTTTTTTTACAATTCCAAGTAATTCAGGCTTCAGGGACATTTCGTTGAATGGAATGTTGTTTATGGTCAGCCAAATCGTTATTACATCTCTAGTACTTGATGAATTAGGAACTTTATCTTCTGGTGCCACAACGTTGTGATATGAAGCATTGTCCATTATCAAACACGACGGTCTATCCAAGGAAGGAAGTACATGATTCACAATCCAATCTTGAAATATCTTGCCATTCATCTCTGTATGGTAATCCCTAATAACTGTGTATTTTGAAACAAATATGAGTTCAGTATTATTTAGAAGCCCATGATGGCTGCTTCCTGGATGTGCAATTATTAGGCGCTGTCCTTTGCTGCTTGGTTCTAGTCTCTTAGTTGTCCCATCAGATGATTGCCATTCTCGTTCATTACTGTGGTGAGAATTGATCCAAGTTTCATCTAAATACACAAAATCATAACAATCTCTTCTCATTTCTCTGATCTCGCGTAAATATTTGCTTCTCATTGCAACTATATGAGGCTTCTCACAAATAAGGTTTCTACCACCAACATATTTTCTAAAAGTGAATCCCAAACTCCTAATAGTCCTCCATAGCGTAGATTTGGAAATATCAATGTCATTATTCTTTCTTAACCAAATTTTCAATATATGTGGTGAAGTGGGATGTTATAAATATGTATAGGGGACTTAGTGTACTGACTGAGATCAGCTGTGAAGGTATATATATCTAATAAGAGTAGTGTATGATATATAACCTTACTTGCTGCCACATATGTATACCTCAGTCAGAATTATTCTGGAATAGTGTGATGACTACGTTGTATGTCTAGGGTATGTGTATGATGAAGTGTAAGTCATAACAACAACAGACAGATAAACAATTTAATTTATTCCACCACACTTGACAACACTGTGACACTCACATACATATGACACTCTAAAGGATATCTTAAAGGAGTCACTGATAACTTTTCAAATAACAATATGTATTCATTGTTGTTATGAATGAATATGTGTCCTGATTCAAATACAAAGGGAACCAGGAATCACAATCAATTTTACTTACAAGTTATATGTACAGAATTTATCAATATGAATATTGTAATGACATATATTATTAAAAGTATCCTATGTGTGTCAGTTGTGTAGTAGTAATATGAGGTAATACTGGTTTTGTTTTGTTCAAGCTCTGTTGGTATTTGTCATCATGACTTCAATAGTTTGTCTTTATGGGAACTATTATTGGAGATGTTCTCAGTTCCTGATATTAACACAATTTAATTCCCCTCTTAATGTTATTTTTACAAGGTCATTTTAAGCTGGGGGTACATAATTTTGAGCTCAGCTGGCCACATCAGCTTATCTTGCGTGATGGCGGCAGGAACAGACTCCTCTGCTCGACTCTCCCCTCGGCTCTGGAGACACCTCACTGATAGCTAAATGGACCAAGGAGTATGCTGTCCGACTCTGGATTCAGCAAAGCTCTGACCAGGTGCTGCTCAATACCATCAAGACCACGGTCCCTGAAAACAAGAAGGATGTACCTTCTACTTCATAACTAATTTATACTCTCTTTTTACACTGAGCACAATACATCACAAACATTGAGTTCAGAGCGTTAGGCCAACTGTCAGCTTCATCTGAAATATTTTATACCAGTATTTACCTCCTTAATGGTTACCACGCCTCTGCACTTCCAGCATTATTTCTGTCTAATCAATAATCTAGGTGTCAGTGTACTGTTTGGCCATTCCATGCAGTTTTACTTTCCTCCGACACCTTCTGTTCAGGCGGGAGCATTATAGGCTTTACATCACGTTTGCTACTGAACTACACATATATACAGGCATAAATTAACAATTCACATTCAATTTTCATTAAAAGATACTGAATGTTTCAAGCTTACCACAATTCATGGAAACAAACACAGATACGTTGATTAGCAATGAATTCTGGCACAACTACTGGCACAAATTCCCATCTGCTTATGTTCCAGGCTTTTATTTAGCAAAAATATGAGCTGGCTTCAACGCACTGTTGCTTTATCAAGCTTATTTGACTAGTGGTCTCGAACTAACGCTCCTAAGTGAGTATATCAGCGAGTCTAGCCAATGGAGCCACGTTTCGACAAGGGTTTGAAAAAATTTTAACTTCCTACGTCTCCCCTAACAACCAAAGATAGTATTTATAGCCCGACTAATCGTGTTTAGCCTTACATATCATTCCAGCCAATCAGTTCAAATGTAACTTGTGGCCCATTTCCCGTACAATGGTGGTGTAAAAAAATCTACCACTGAGCGATTCTGATTTTGGGTGTTGTCTGACAGCACCATCATTTTATTTTGGCTATAACTTGTTAATTCCTAGACTATTTGCATAACGCCGTACATATTCTTTGTCAGCAAACCCTAAGGAACCCAAATATATATATTTAATAGAGCTAAGTGGCTGCGTTCAAAATATGCAATTTCTTCTACCTCCTGTTTCGAAGATGTGCTGTCTGGGTACTGTAATGTTTTCAAACGTAAACCCATATAATGTTATCTTTTCTAATAAGCGTTTTTCGTGATTTTAAAACCTAACTCTGGGAAGGGTAGTGAATTTATCACTGTTCGTCCGAAAAAGTTAGTGCATGCAGCCTTACACGCGTGATAGTAGTAATTGTGTATCGCGTTACGCTTGTTGGGGGTGGCATTAATAGCGAGACGCGTGTTTAATTTTGCATGCGTTCCTGATTTTATTCGCCCCTCTCTCTTTCTATTTGAGTCCATCTGTTCGTTCGTTTTGGTAACGTAATATAATTAATGTTAGGATTAATCTAGGTCATTACGCAGTCTGCCTCTCAATGTTTTTCTTAGAAATACAGCACACGTTTCATTGAAGAAAGCGGGTAATAATATAGTAGGCTTTTACTATCAACGTGAAAGCGTTACAATTTGCAGACGAAGCAGAAAACAAGGGGGATTTCGAGTACATTCCTTGTGACAGCACTGTTATTTTACCATTGCTCTTTTCTTTATTAGATTTATTTGTTAGGCTTTATATTTACCTTTTAATTTATATATGTGGATTAGAATATTCCACGACATCTCCCCTCTTAAAACAGACATTATATGTCAGTCCTTTATTCTATATACACATAGAGAAATTTATTATTAGTTCTGGGGTTTACGGTGATTCTCATCACACGGATGGCGGCTTAAGAAATCCGCTCCCAAATTTGTTTTTCCAGATATATACTCAATGCTAAAATTATATGGAGCCAAAAGTAAAGACCATCGGAGTAACCTGGAGTTCTCATGCCTAGCCTGTGCTAGAAACGATAAAGGTTTGTGGTCTGTTTGCAACTTAAAGGCCTTCCCATACAGATAAATATTGAATTTCTTTATTGCCCATATTACTGCAAGACATTCTTTTTCGCTAGTTGAGTAATTGATTTCAGCTTTATTCAATTTTCTGCTAGCATATGCCACTGGGCTTAATTCCCCATCCAATGCATCGGATTTCTGTAGTAGAGTTGCACCTAACCCAATATTACTTGCATCCGTCCTTACTATGAATTCTTGACTTAAGTCAGGTAATTTCAAAATGGGTTTACTTGTGAGCTTTTCCTTCAATTCTTGGTAAGTCATTTCACATTGTGGTGTCCATGTAATGCGATCTGGATGTCCTTTACGTGTCAAATCAGTTAACGGTGCACATATGGAATTAAAGTTTTTGATATACTTCTGGTAGAAACCACATAATGAGACAAAGGATCTCACGTCCTTCTTGGTTTGTGGTCTCGGGGCTTTCTGTAGTTTCTCTAAATTCTTTGGGTCAGGGGTCATGTTTCCCTGATAAACTGTGTGTCCCAAAAATTCCAATTCTTTACATCCAACGCAACATTTGGTTGGTCGGGCTGTTAAATTTGCCTCCCTAAGTCGATTAAACAGCATGTTCAGAGAGTCAATGTGTTCCTCAAATGTTTCTGTTGCTATCAGGATATCATCCATGAAATTTGTTATACATGGATTATTCAGAGGGTCCAATAATTTTCTCATCATTCTAGAGAAGACACTAGGCGCATTCTTCAATCCAAATGGCAATCTATTAAACTCATAGTGTCCTTCTGAAGTACTAAAAGCTAGGTATGGTCTAACCTCAGGCTTTACTGGAATCTGATAATATCCTTTACTCAGATCCACTTTGGAGAAATATTTAGCTTTATTTAGTCTGGCAAACAGCTGATTTGTATCCGGCAATGGATCCACCTGTCCTTCTGTAATAGCATTCAGTCTCCTGTAATCTATACAGAGTCTATGTTCTCCAGAGGGCTTCCTTAAGAGTACAACACCGGAACTATACGAAGATTCACTGTGCGAAATAATTCCTTCCTTCAACAGATAGTCTATCTCTTCCTTCAAAGCTTTCTCCTTAGCAAACGGAATCGAATATGGTTTCATACAGACAGGTGTGGGGTCTATCAGTTTCATATCATATTCCAATAGGTTTGTATGCCCTGGTCGGTCTGTTAACACCTCTGCATGATTATTTAGAACCTGTTGCACTCTCTCTTTCTGAGTTTTCGTTAAATGTGTACTGATTTTCACCTGTGCTGCTGTCTCACAGGGGTGTAATGGATACTCAAATGATGAAAGTGGTTCCTTTTTCATCTCCATGGCGATGGACAAGGTCAACAAGTGTGTCTCTTCCTGATGTTCTCTTTCCAAATATTTCTTCAGGAGATTCACATGATAGATTTTTTCTTTCCCCTTCTTATCTATCTTATAATTTGTTCTAGATACCTTCTCTAAAACTGTATATGGACCCTGCCATCCAATTTGTAACTTATTCTGACTCCCGGGCAAAAGAAGCAGTACTTTCTCTCCCACAGCCAAATTTCTGTCTTTCGCTTTCCTGTTATAATAGGCAGCATGTTTCTTCCTGGCTTGTTTCAAATTTTCATTGGCAAGTTTCCAACCAGTTTTTAAACGAGTGGTCAGCTCATTCACATATTGGTATGAAGATGTAATGTTTTCCTCTGCCTTTTCATCAGTCCACGTTCTTAACAAAGCTTCGAGTGGACCTTTTATTGGCCTTCCAAACAATAATGTTGCCGGGGCCATACCGGTTGAACTATGGGGTACCTCCCGATAAGCAAAGAGGGCGGCGTGCAGGTACTGGTCCCATGTATCTGGTTTTTTCGTGTGCCAACTTTCTCAGGATCGACATCAATGTGCCGTTAAATCTTTCCACTTGGCCGTTCCCTTGGGGATGATACACACTACAATGGAAGTGTTTGGCCTGGAAGATCCTGAAAACTTCTTCAGTTAGTTTCCCCTTGAACTGAGAGCCATTATCAGTCAAGATTTGATTGGGAAAGCCTAACCTTGTGAAAATTGTGAGCAATGCCTCTGCCACATGTTTAGAATCAATCGATGACAGGGCTACTGCCTCTCCCCACATAGAACAAGTGTCCACCAGAGTCAGAATGTAGCTGTTCCTTCTCTTGGTTCGGGTGAGAGGTCCCACAAGATCCACGGCAACTCTCTCAAAGGGTGTTCCCACTATGGGCATTTCCCCCAGAGTTGCTGGTGCAGTCCAATGTTTAGGTGCTACTCGTTGGCACTCTGGACAGGATTTTACATATCGTTTGATATCTTCAGTTATTCCTGGCCAGAAATAGTGACAAGCTATTCGCTGTCCTGTTGCGCTGATTCCCATATGACCACTGAAGGGAATCGCATGCCCTAGTTCCAACACTTTAGTCCTATATGAAGTGGGAAGGACCAGCTGTCCGTGACCATTGGATTCAGATCCAGCCTTCCTATATATTAGTTTGTTCTTCATATAAAACTCTCCCTTGCCTGGAGGTGTATGAGATTTGGGCAACTTCTTGAAACATGGCTTGAGTGTTTTGTCCTCAGCCTGTGCCTTCCTCATCTCATCTGGGTGAGTATTTATGGGATTATCCTCCTCCTTTTTTGACTGTGATCTGGTCTGCACTGTTGCCAATATCACAGGTCTCTTGGGATTCCCCAAGAAGACATATCTACACCCCAATATTAGAGGGTAGATTGGCTCATTTATCACTGCTGCTTTTATGATTCCTTCCACATATCGCGTTTTCACTTTTATTCGGGCGACGGGAAGTGTCATGGTAGCTACATCCTTGGTTGCAGTTTGAATCTCCACTGTTTCTGTGGTGTATTGATCGGCCTGCACCAGGTGAGAACTCACAACGGAATCGTAATCTAAACCGGTATCATATAAACATCTTATAGTGACACCATTACAGATGACATCTTCACACACTGGGGGGTGGTATGGTTCCTGTAATTCTTCAGGTTTGCCCTTCTTTTCCTTTTTCCCCGATGTCATAGCAGCAAAATGAGGAGGTTTCCTTCTACAATGGTCAGTGTCATGATTGTTCATCTTACAATTTTTACACCACCTTTTTCCTTGGTTGAAAGATTTTCTTTCATCATATTTCCTTTCATCGAATTGTGGGTTTTTATTTTTATTTTCATACCGTGGCCTATCAAATTGGTGCTTACCTTTATTTTGATCCTTAGGATCAAATTTATTAAAGTTCTGTGGTGCCCTAAAGTTATCCACTTGTTTCTTTTTATTTCCTGTTACCTCTGCTTGAGCTGCTTGATACCTTTCAGCAACATTTAGCAACTCACCCAGCCTCTCTGCACCTTGTTCCATGAGAAACTTTCTCAGGTCTGGAGCCATGGACTCTCTTAATTGCTCTATAAGGACCATTTCCTTAAGATCTTGGGTTTTCCCCAGAGAAGTCCATTTCTCCAAGTATGTCTCTATTCGTGCAGAGAACTGGTGATAGGTTTCACCTGACAGTAGTTTAGCATTCCTAAATTTTTTCCTATAGAATTCTGCATTCTTTTCATATCTTAACAAAAGAGCCTGCTTTAGCATGTCATAATTTTCCTGATCACCTCTACTCATTTTTGCAAAAACTTCATAAGCTGCCCCACGAAGTCCTTGAGATAACTTTAAGCTCCACCTTTCTCTCTCTAACCCATACGTGGTAGCTAATAGTTCATACCTATTTAGGTAGCTCTCTATATCATCGTCTTTCTCAACAAAATGATCTAAATGAAAATTCATAGCTGAGGTTGAGGCTCCTTGGCTAGCAGTGGCATCAGAGGCAAAGGGACTGGCACCATTTTCAGGAGCATGGCCCTGAAACTCAAACTCCCTTAGTCGTAACTCATGTTCCCTTTGTAATCTCTTCTCCCCTTTTCTGCTTCCCTCTCTGCAGTCAATCTTCTTTCTTCTGCTTCCCTTTCTGCAGCTAATTTCTTCTCTTCCCTTTCTGCAGCTAATTTCTTCTCTTCCCTTTCTGCAGCCAATCTTTTGTCTTCTCTTCCCTTTCTGCAGCCAATCTTTTGTCTTCTCTTTCTGCCTCCAATTTCTTAGCCTCAGCCTCAATCTGCAACCTCTTAGTCTCAGCCTCAGCCTCAAATTGTAACTTCTTAATTTCCCTTTCAGCCTCTAACTTTCTTTCGGCCTCTTTTTCTAATCTTCTTTCTTCGCGTTCAATAAATTTGTCACATTCCGTAGTGACATAGGCAACCATAACTTGCCCATCTAATCCTAACTCTTTTGCAGTCTGAACAGCAGCAGATCGAAACTTGGCCAGGTCCGCCATTGTCTATCAGGTAAATTTATACAATGTCTAACCAACAATTCAATTTCTAAATATATATCTAATGGACAACACAGGCACCGTGAGCTCAACCTTATTTAATTCCACCCAAGGATACCTTTTAATTCTTATATTCCCTGAAGTGAATTACCCCCAATATTTTTAATAGGGAAAGATTCAAAATCCCAAGAGCGAGACCCCAATATATGTGGTGAAGTGGGATGTTATAAATATGTATAGGGGACTTAGTGTACTGACTGAGATCAGCTGTGAAGGTATATATATCTAATAAGAGTAGTGTATGATATATAACCTTACTTGCTGCCACATATGTATACCTCAGTCAGAATTATTCTGGAATAGTGTGATGACTACGTTGTATGTCTAGGGTATGTGTATGATGAAGTGTAAGTCATAACAACAACAGACAGATAAACAATTTAATTTATTCCACCACACTTGACAACACTGTGACACTCACATACATATAACACTCTAAAGGATATCTTAAAGGAGTCACTGATAACTTTTCAAATAACAATATGTATTCATTGCTGTTATGAATGAATATGTGTCCTGATTCAAATACAAAGGGAACCAGGAATCACAATCAATTTTACTTACAAGTTATATGTACAGAATTTATCAATATGAATATTGTAATGACATATATTATTAAAAGTATCCTATGTGTGTCAGTTGTGTAGTAGTAATATGAGGTAATACTGGTTTTGTTTTGTTCAAGCTCTGTTGGTATTTGTCATCATGACTTCAATAGTTTGTCTTTATGGGAACTATTATTGGAGATGTTCTCAGTTCCTGATATTAACACAATTTAATTCCCCTCTTAATGTTATTTTTACAAGGTCATTTTAAGCTGGGGGTACATAATTTTGAGCTCAGCTGGCCACATCAGCTTATCTTGCGTGATGGCGGCAGGAACAGACTCCTCTGCTCGACTCTCCCCTCGGCTCTGGAGACACCTCACTGATAGCTAAATGGACCAAGGAGTATGCTGTCCGACTCTGGATTCAGCAAAGCTCTGACCAGGTGCTGCTCAATACCATCAAGACCACGGTCCCTGAAAACAAGAAGGATGTACCTTCTACTTCATAACTAATTTATACTCTCTTTTTACACTGAGCACAATACATCACAAACATTGAGTTCAGAGCGTTAGGCCAACTGTCAGCTTCATCTGAAATATTTTATACCAGTATTTACCTCCTTAATGGTTACCACGCCTCTGCACTTCCAGCATTATTTCTGTCTAATCAATAATCTAGGTGTCAGTGTACTGTTTGGCCATTCCATGCAGTTTTACTTTCCTCCGACACCTTCTGTTCAGGCGGGAGCATTATAGGCTTTACATCACGTTTGCTACTGAACTACACATATATACAGGCATAAATTAACAATTCACATTCAATTTTCATTAAAAGATACTGAATGTTTCAAGCTTACCACAATTCATGGAAACAAACACAGATACGTTGATTAGCAATGAATTCTGGCACAACTACTGGCACAAATTCCCATCTGCTTATGTTCCAGGCTTTTATTTAGCAAAAATATGAGCTGGCTTCAACGCACTGTTGCTTTATCAAGCTTATTTGACTAGTGGTCTCGAACTAACGCTCCTAAGTGAGTATATCAGCGAGTCTAGCCAATGGAGCCACGTTTCGACAAGTATTTTGAAAAAATTTTAACTTCCTACGTCTCCCCTAACAACCAAAGATAGTATTTATAGCCCGACTAATCGTGTTTAGCCTTACATATCATTCCAGCCAATCAGTTCAAATGTAACTTGTGGCCCATTTCCCGTACAATGGTGGTGTAAAAAAATCTACCACTGAGCGATTCTGATTTTGGGTGTTGTCTGACAGCACCATCATTTTATTTTGGCTATAACTTGTTAATTCCTAGACTATTTGCATAACGCCGTACATATTCTTTGTCAGCAAACCCTAAGGAACCCAAATATATATATTTAATAGAGCTAAGTGGCTGCGTTCAAAATATGCAATTTCTTCTACCTCCTGTTTCGAAGATGTGCTGTCTGGGTACTGTAATGTTTTCAAACGTAAACCCATATAATGTTATCTTTTCTAATAAGCGTTTTTCGTGATTTTAAAACCTAACTCTGGGAAGGGTAGTGAATTTATCACTGTCCGTCCGAAAAAGTTAGTGCATGCAGCCTTACACGCGTGATAGTAGTAATTGTGTATCGCGTTACGCTTGTTGGGGGTGGCATTAATAGCGAGACGCGTGTTTAATTTTGCATGCGTTCCTGATTTTATTCGCCCCTCTCTCTTTCTATTTGAGTCCATCTGTTCGTTCGTTTTGGTAACGTAATATAATTAATGTTAGGATTAATCTAGGTCATTACGCAGTCTGCCTCTCAAAGTTTTTCTTAGAAATACAGCACACGTTTCATTGAAGAAAGCGAGTAATAATATAGTAGGCTTTTACTATCAACGTGAAAGCGTTACAATTTGCAGACGAAGCATAAAACAAAGGGGGTTTCGAGTACATTCCTTGTGACAGCACTGTTATTTTACCATTGCTCTTTTCTTTATTATATGTATTTATTAGGCTTTATATTTACCTTTTAATTTATATATGTGGATTAGAATATTCCACGACAATTTCCTTAAAGTCACTGCCTCATTATTGTGAAATATATTGCAAATTTCTCTCCTGATCAATTCTCTGTCAAAATATCCACCACTCTTGGCCTAATTTTCGTGTGTAAAACACTAGAATTAGAAATTTTAGATGTCGCTATCCAGCGGTGCAATGATCGTTTGATTATCCCCAAGGCATGAATAGTCCTCTTTTGTGGGTTTGAAATAGAATGATATAGTTTTCCATGAGTAGCTTCATTGCAGAAATACTTAAAAATCCTATTTGTGATTAGCTGTAATGTCATAAAATGTACTCGCAGACTCATTTTCCTAGTTAACCACACAATACTTTTTGTACACACGCCACTGATTGACAATGTGTGAGTAGCACCGGATATAAACTATTTTGTGTTCAAGAAGTGCGATTTCACGCAATTTCACTCAAAAATCATGCCAATTGCTTGATAAACCAAAAATGTGCAAATGAGGTCGTATAATTTACTGTAGACATTTCAATATGTGTGCGTGTGATATGTGTTGGCAAGTAGGATTTTATATTATATCGCAAAGAAACGAAAATTGAAACCAATGGCCGCATGTTAATGAAAAATTTAATTCATAGGGTCTATACCATTTCAAATTCACACACAAAATTTCACTTATATGCGTTATATATTCGCTGAGATATAGCATTTTGAAGTTGGGCAAAGCTAGTGAAACGTGCTATAGCCGTGTTTTTACAGATTTGAGCGGAACTAATAAACATGCACTATTTTCTCGGTGATACGCTTCATTGTAGAATATAATAATTCCTTTCAGCCACCCCGTATTTAAGGTTTGCTTTTCATGCTTTTGTTTGGTCGTAGCGAAGTTTTAATTGGTTTATGATCAGTGTACACAGTGTGAATTAGGGCATGTTGTGTTTCATCTTGTGGTGGTATTACATTAGTCTACACAGTGTGAATTAGGGCATGTTGTGTTTCATCTTGTGGTGGTATTACATTAGTCTACACAGCGTCCGATTGACAGGGTGGTAAGAGCTCTGATTTCTCACGGCAAAGGTGCCGGGTAATGGGTACCTGACTTTGAGTTAGGGAAGGAAAAGGCAGCGAGGAAGGGAACTGGTCACACCCCACCTCTCGATGCTGGACTTAGTAAGGTGATGTCTCTAACACTTCCTTACGGCAGTATCTGCTATGAGACTACCTTTACCTGTACACAGCGCCGGCGTAACTATCAGTCTTTATCAGGACTAGTTCATATCAGCGCCTCATCATTCTAGCGCAGCGGTAGGCAACCCGGGAGCTGTGTAGTCTACTTTAGAAGCACCGAACTCGCTAAAGATCTAACTAAAAATATAAACACCACTTTAAAATTATGACCTAGGAGGAATCATGTCTGCAGAGTTAGGTGGAAAATTAGTTTCAGTTGTAAAATGAACAGTGTTAAGATATGTCACCATTAACCTTTTTTGACAAACTTGGTGGCTACTTTAGCCTCTTTCATCTAGGGCAGCGGTGGCCAAACTACGGCCCGCGGGCCACATCCGGCCCGCCAACCAGTTTTGACCGGCCCGCCAACCTTTTTTGGCCGGCCTCTTATTGTTGATTAAAAATAAAGGCAGTAGTCAACTCAAGGTTCTCGACATCTCCAAAACAGTTTTTCGTTGACAGAAGTGGGTTGTTGCCATATGCTACTCCGTTAGGTTGGGCAGTACACCTGCAGGTGTTCGACTGTCATCGGGCTGGTACCGCAGGTGCAGAGATCTGTTGCACCAATTTTGTATTTGTAGTATAGATGGTATCTCAATCTGTTGTGTCCAGTCCGGAGCCGAAAAATGATGACATGTTCTTTCCTGGATAGTTGATGATATGCATCATTTTTCAAATGGCCCGGGTGTTCTCTTTCCCATTTGGACTTGAATGTAGCCTTTATAGTAGTCTTTGCCATTGCGTAAGTTGTCTCTATATCATTTTGTTGTAAGGCACCTCCTTCCTTAGCAAGTTTGTCTGCCTCCTCATTTCCTGGTATGTTGCAATGGGCTGGTATCTACTGGATTGTGCACTTGTTGAATCATTTCGCCAGTCTTTCAAAGGGAGATTATCAGATCTTTCAATAAGAGTTTCCGCTGCCTGTTTCAGAGCTTCTGCTTCAGCACTGAAGTTATTGCAGTATTTGCCAGTGGCAATTGCCATAGAGTGTATTCTATTCTTTAATTTTATGAGGATGCCGGCACCCCCATTTTCAACTGCATTTTTTGCTGAACCATCAGTATATGTATAATCGCAAAATCCCATTTAACATAATTACCGATGTATGTTACGTCGGTCGGTCTCACTCAAAATAGTAACTCGCGCCAGAAAAAAAGGTGCGCAACGCACGGTGTGCAACTTGCGCGGCGTGGGTGTTATATAAAACAAATACTTTGGTTTTATTTTATTTTTATTGTTTCACGAAATTAGTAGCGCTCGACAAAGAAAAAGTGCGTAAAAATTGGTGTGCATGAGCCAATAACATACCAAAGTGAATTGTATTTGAACGGTTTGACACATAATGATCAAGATGGAACACTCTTTGAAAACAATCCACGCACTTTCACACGAAAAAATGTCATCAAATAACTTTTAAATTGAATCTAAAAAAACATAATTCTCGCGGTGTGTACGTTGGTCACAGCTGAGGAATGCAACCGTGTTGAAAAATTGTATTATTTCCATTATATATACTCTCCCGAAAATAGTTACAATCAATAAAGAAAAGCGTTCAAATGACAGTGTTCATGGACAGTTTTATTACACTGTATAATGGAAAGAAACCAGAAACACTCTAAGAATGTACTTCTATCTGCTCATCTGGGAACGGAAACAGCACACTATAATTAAAAACCCGTCAAGTTTGACGGGTTATTGCTAGTAAATAATAATAAGCTAGAAAAAATATGAATCAAGATGTACAGGAAGATATAGGAGTAATAATAATGTAAGTGGGAACAATGAAATATAATATGTTTTTAAAAAAATGTAAGTTAAGGTAATTTATATACAGTATGTGCTTGTTGCAATGCTGGTGCCAGAAATTTAGGAGTCTGCCTGCGGTAACACAAAATGTGTCCTCGACGGCGAGAGTTGTAGATGGTAACAAGAGTCTATTTTTTACTGTCACATTAATCTCGACGGTTTGCTTAGTGTGAGTCTGATTATCTCGTGTTTACACCATTTTACTTTTACCATACTGTAGCTATGTCGTCTTTTTGTTATAAAAGGAAGCATAAATTTACAATAATTCAATAGCCAAATTTTATGACGTTGGGAAGTCAGCCGTAACAGATATTAAAAATAACAAGTAAAAAACGTTAAAATTCGTTTCGAAACTTGACTCAGATGAGGGGTCTACGCATGCAGATGTATTCGCTTTAGATACTGCGATGGCGTTGTACGAGCAACAAATTTAATGACGTCCAAATCAACTATTGTTGATGAAAAGAGTGAGAGGACTGCCAACAAAGAAACGAAGTTAAAAAATGGAGCTGTGACAGCTCCATTCGCCCTGTTAACAATCAATAAGAAGTCGTCAAGTACAATTTATTGTTCTTGTTTTTAAATGACTAAACCCTTGTTTTAGTCTCAAGTACAGTATTTGTTATACTTCTCAAATCCTGACAAATAATAAATACCAACAGTACCTGTCAGTTTGGATTATCAAGGTTCTGCTCTCTCTCTGTGTCTCTCACTCTCTCTGTCTCTCTGTCTCTCTCTCTCTCTCTCTCTCTCTCTCTCTCTCTCTCTCTCTCTCTCTCTCTCTCTCTCTCTCCCTCTCTCTCTCTCTCTCTCTCTCTCTCAAGATATATATATATATATATATATATATATATATATATATATATATATATATATATATATATATATTATATATATATATATATATATATATATATATAGGGAAGATTATATTAAAACAGCAGTTTGTAATATAAAGCAGAAGCTTGTCATCCGATGAACATGATCTGGTCGCGGTGACATGAATGTCAAAGACACCCTGTTGGTCCGGACTATTGAAATTGGTGGCAACAGGTGTAGGGACCATCCACAAAGATGATAGCAGTTTCGCCATTGTAGGTATTATGTTATACTTCTCAAATCATGACAAATAATAAAATACAACCAGGTATCATGTCACGTTTTGGCTTATCAAGGTTACTGCTGTCTCTCTGTTCACTCTCTCTCTCTCTCTCTCTCTCTCTCTCTCTCTCAGTCTCTCTCTCTCTCTCTCTCTCTCTCTCTCTCTCTCTATATATATATATATATATATATATATATATATATATATATATATATATATATATATTATATATAGTGCTGCAGTGTTTACATATAATTGTGTGTATGATGTTGCATGACATTTTTTTAAAATAAAATTTTGCCACGTTTTGGCGAGGCGCGTCCCGTTCAATCTAGTCGGTTATATTAGGGCGCATGTCCAAATATAAAAGTCTTTTAGGTCTGATTTTTTAATATAAATTATTATGTCTTACGAGTAATGTCATTCTTGATGGGAAACGTAGCTTTAGAAAAAAAAAAAACACTTTGCATATCTACACGACCTACGTTGTGCACTTCTGCGTGGTTTGGTGCCAAAGTGGCTGTCATTGTCAATGTTCAGATGGCTCTGAACAGCTGCTGCTTGTCTTTCCTTCCCTTATCTATACTAATACCATCATCATCACCACTAGCTACACGAATCTGCTAGTACTGCTGCTGTCAAGGCGGCTGTCACCACAAGAGAGTTTCTATGGCCTTCGTAACGATGTTCATTCATTCATTTCTCGTGTCATACCTTATCGAGCATGTGACCACGAACGAACGAACTTTATTTTCAAAGGGTTAAGAATTGGGCTCGCAGGCCCGTCTGACATTCTGCCCTTCCTCTCTCTCTCTCTCGTCATGTATACTATATCCTTTCATCCTCACATTTACTTTAAGCATAATGAAGGCATTTATCATTATAAAAGTAATATTACACGACAGTAGCTAGTCCCTTTGCAGAAATCCTGGTGTCCGTTCATTTATAGGCTCTTGCAGGGGTTCTTTCTGCAGTGATTTGTTAGTTATGGTGAGGTTGCCAGCCAGTTAAAATAATATTAATCTTTGGTTAATCTAATTAAGCTCACCATAGTAGAATATATAAATGTTTACGACAAGAAAGGAGCCGCGGTAGCGCAGTGGTTAGTGCACTGGCTTTCTAGCTCGGTGGTCCAGGGTTCAATCCCCAGTTGAGGTGGGACTTTTTAGACCACAAGCGGCCCCGGGGTCGACCCAGCCTCATGAAATGGGTACAAGAGCAACTCTGGGAAGGTTAAGGCGGCCGGCGTGGTGCTGATCACATCACCCCTAGTGTGCCGATGGTCAAGAAAATATGGCCCTAACACCATATTCCCAATATGCCTCAGTGGGCGTGTAACGGGATCCTTACGACAAGAAAAGTCGTCTGTAATAGAAATGAACAATGGGC
This sequence comes from Oreohelix idahoensis, assembly GCA_024509875.1. NCBI lineage: Eukaryota > Metazoa > Mollusca > Gastropoda > Stylommatophora > Oreohelicidae > Oreohelix > Oreohelix idahoensis. Next base: position 54,045 of record JAMPIV010005878.1, on the reverse strand, counting down.
GAAATAATTATTGCCTAATCCTTTTTAGGTTGCGACCGTCGTTGTTAGCTCCATCACCATCACAAAAAAAAGTATATTGTCACTCTCACTACCACTCCTTATAAAATCTTACCAGCACCACTTTCACCACTATAGTTATAATCGACACAGCCAATATCTGCAGCACTTCAGCAACCACATCATCAGCCTCCACATCATCATGATAGCGACATGACCGTTATCCGCATCAACTATTGCCGGTAAGCGTAGTGGGGAGCTGAAGTTTATGTTCCTGGCTGCTGTAAGCCCGTGTTGTTGTTGGATGTTTGTGATGTTGTCTACCCATCTACCTCTTGGTCTTACCCATGATCTGAACCCAGATCTAGTAGTGTTGTAAGCGAGTAGTGGTAATTTATGGGGCTCCACTCTCATGATATGGCCAGATCACTTGATTTTCTGTGTTTCTATACATTTGATGCAGGGTGTGGTACAGTACCTACTATTTTTGTGATGTCATCATTACTCATCTATCTCTCCTGGCAACATTAATGGCTTTTCTTAAACATCTCATCTGACATGATGTAATTTTCCCCTCCGCGTCAACACCACAGCCATATTTCGAGCACCATCATTAGCACCAGCATCATCGTGTCAGCTATTATCAACATTATTATTATCATCACCATTACCTTTAATTTATTCCACGCAGTGCCTCTGCCATCACCAACACAGACACTACAACATCACTAGATTAATAAGAGTCCGCGATCTTGGAGATGAATTTGCTTGTAGCTGAATTATGTAAAATAAAAATTACTTATTTCTATTACGGTTGTGTATGTTAACATTGTATGCATTTTGTGTGTGTGTGTGCTTTTTTTGTTTGTATCCACACATGCCATTAAGTGCCATGGGAAGAATCAGTTTTTATTCTTTTGCAAAGTTTCGTGCGCTGGTCATCGTCACATCATGTTACTTCAGCACCGCTTTAATATTGTCTTTTCACCTTCCTGTCGGGCGTTCCCTTGTTTTGTAATCAGATTTTGAAGACTTGTATTCGTAGTTGTTTTTATCTTGCTCTAAGTGCTTTTCTGTATCGTTTTATTTTGTACTAGAGGCCCTTCCCGTTCTTCGCAAAATCTGTAAATAACTTTTTTATTTTTTTAAACATGAAATTAAATAAAGGATAAAGTAACTAAAGCTGATATTAAAAAAATTAGCCAGGTATTTATTTAAACTATGGTGGTATTAAAGTGTAAGATGTAGGTGTCTTCTCTGATTTAGGATGTTGCTGTGTATGTGGTAGTGGAACAGTTCACAGGGTTATCACACAGGCAACATGACGTGTAGAGTCATAGAAAGGGTAACTTCGTTGTATAAGTTTCTTCCATTTATTGCACGCCACAAAACAGTCATGATACTTATGACATCAACATAGTTAACGAGTTCAGCAAGATGATATGGCACATTGAAAACAATTTCTGTAGTCAGCAATGACAGCTGTTGTATATATGCGTCATAAGACATCACAGTTCAATAGATTCAGAAATTCATAAATCATAGAGTTCTAGTTCGTGAAGCTGTATAAATAATAATAATTTCTATAACTTCTGCAACAGTGTCAGCTACAGATCTTCAATGTTCATAAACAATAATAAATGCTCCCATTCTGATGCTAGCAGATCAGTTGTATACAATAAGTCCGTTCACTGTCTGCACGTGAATAGCATACATGGGCTACAGGTCAGCTCGACCTTTATAATGTTCCTAAGTCTAACCATCTGACTTGGACGTGATCTCTGATATAACGAATCCTGGAACACAGACAATAGTCTTGTTGGTCTAGAGCGACCCATATATATTTAACTAGTTCAGGTATAAAGCTACCGGTGACTTAATCCTAGTCAAAGTACCTCTCCATTTTGCATCACACAGGCGAGCAAATAGGCGACAAAATGACGAACCTCTAGATGATAGCATAAAGTTCGATACAAGAGGAATTACCTTATTTCGGAAAATCAACCATGAACATATGCCTCCAGGCAGGCGTGAATAATACTGGGAAATAGTCTAGTTAGCTAACTAACTCACAAAGACCATGTATTTCCCTCAGAAAATCACAAGACGCAGTTGCGTCTGCTCGCTTCTTAAACCATTTCTCAACTCCCGAACTGGGCGGAACACACAGAACGAACTCCCAGCTTTTGACATGCGCAGAACGACAATCTCTGAGTTGCCGTTCACAATAAGACGATTCTAAGAACATTCGAGATAAAAGTCTTACACAGTCGCGCCTTTTATGGTCATGAAAAGAAGCGTTAAGAAAGGTTTCAGACATCTACCATAGTTGACTGGTACTACCAAATAAGGAGATGTGGTCACGCTTCGTTCAAGAAATTATAGACCGAACGTGTCTCTATACAAGAGAAGGCAAACTCCTAAAAAATTGTAGTTTCGATAACTCGGATTATGTCCCTTTGACCATAGAAAACATAATACACACTTCAGTCAAAAAAATGATCATACATATGAAAAATGTTTATACAAACGAAAAATAATAATGATCCGTGCGTAACATTACCGCACCCTCCCTGGAAAAAAAAAAATGAAACATTTTTTTTTTAAATCCTGGAGCCGGAAAAAATCTAGGCTCCTAACGCACGTATGATGCGTGGATATATACCTAACAAATTAGCTCAACGCATGGAGCGACACTGAGATCATATCTCAGATCCTTAGAGAAAAAATTTATCTAAGTATACGCTGATATATTCCAGGAAGGTGCCACCAACACACGCCACAATGATGGCAACAACATAATGACAATCAAATTATTCTCATACCAATATATGAAATTAAATATATTATGTGTTATCATACAATGTGTTGCAAATAGCGGTGTAATTTACTAATATACCGCACTATATTATTACATTATATAAAGTAACAGTAATTAATAAGTAATACATGTGTTGATCTTCGGTGACATAAAACATTCAATAGAAGAAGATGTGGACATCATCCGCTCCCAATGTAGGACAGGACTTGATATCCTCAAAGTTCCACAATGGACATAAACTCGCAGACTTCAATGATGTGCTGCGAAAATATCAATAACACAAATCTTAAAGACAACTGGTAAATTTCTTAATACAATCCTGAAAATAATTTATTTAAATGTGGCCGAGTGATCTTTTGGCCCGTATATCACTAACTAAGCCTTCTTAGATAATTACATGGTACAATGTTATAAATTTCCCTCAAAAAAAAAAAGTGAGACAAAATCTACTAACATGTCATTATAACATTGGACTGTATATCAGGAAATATATATATATATGACAGAAGAATCATGTGGAATCGTGTGGACATCTGGACAGAATGTCTGCCATTACATTATCCGAACCACGGATAGCTCGAACCGAGAAATGAAATGGTTGAAGAGCTATGGCATAACGAGTGGACCTCGAGCTCTTCAAGTTTTTGCTCTGAATAGCAGTAAGCGCTTTCTGGTCGGTTTCCACAATGAAATGTGCGCCTAGAAGAAATCTTTGTAACTTCAGAATAGACCATACCATAGCCAATAACTCACGGTCTAAAACCGAGTAATTCTTTTCTGCAGCGTTTAATTTCCTAGAGATATACATCACCGGATGCAAAGTATCAGAATACTCCTGCATTAGTGCTGCCCCAATCCCTGTTGACGAGGCGTCACTTCGAAGAACAAAAGTCTTCTCAATAGTAGGTAACTTAAGAATAGGTGGAGATGAAAATAGGGCTTTAACCTGGTCCAATGAGGATTGACATTCTTTAGACCAGCGGATCAGATTAGGCGACCCTTTCTTCAATAAAGTAGAAAGCGGTGCCATAATGGAGGACAGATTCGGAATGAATCGTCCGTAGAATTGAATCAAACCTAATAGACTCCTTACTTGTTTCTTCGTCTTAGGGACCGAAATGTTAAGTATTTTTGAAACATTGTGGTCCTCTGTCTTTAAAAGACCATGACCAACCCGATGACCTAGGAAAGAAATCTCGCTAAATCCTATAAAGGCTTTAGAGGGTTTTGCAGTCAAGTTATACTCGCGAAGAGTAGACAGTAATTCGTATAAACCCAAATAATGATCTTCCCAAGAATCACTGAATAGACAGATATCATCTAGGTATGCTATGACATCTGTACGATATGCGAGAATTCGCCGCATCATGCGTACGAATGTAGCAGGGGCGTTCATAAGACCAAAAGGCATGAAATTCCATTGGAATAAACCCCTAGGTGTAGAAAAAGCTGTAAAAGGTTTGGCACGTTCAGTTAGCGGGACTTGCCAATAACCTTTAGACAAATCTAGTTTGGTAAAGAATCTAGAATTAGAAAGTTTATTGAGTAGCTCTTCTAATGAAGGCATAGGTTCAGCATCGAACTTCGTAACTTGGTTCAATTTGCGATAATCTACGCAAATGCGAATGTTATTATCCTTCTTTCGAACAATAACCATAGACGAAGAGTATGCTGAAGTGGATGGTTCAATGATTTCCAAACGTATCATTTCATCCAATTCTTTTTCGACTTGAGACTGGAAATGGATAGGTATTGGATATGGTCTGACTCTGATAGGATTGTGATCAGTTAGCACAATGTCATGTTCTATGACATGTGTGTGTCCCGGGATGTCTGTAAGAACATCCTGAAATGTTTGCAACATCGAAGAAACTTGTCGATGTTCCTCAGCGGAAAGATTTGGAGAAACGGTCACGTTTTTCCAAGATTCCGTAGAATAAAGTGGGACCATAGAAAGAGGAAGATTGACATCAGAAAAAGTAGTTTCCTCATCCTGTATAACTGACAGAGATGAGTACTGACCATGAGTTGCTTGTGAATTGTCCGTAGCCTGGAAAATAGGCTGCAAATAGTCAGGTCTTTCATAAAATTCTGTGAGCATATTTATGTGGAAAGTTTTATGCTTTCCATCAATATCGACAACATAGTCGACATCAGAAATTTTGGAGACTATTGCATATGGACCTTTCCATGCAATTAGAAGTCTGTTCTCCCTTGAAGGAAGTAGAACGAGAGCTTTGTCACCTGGACAAAGTTGTCGTAGACATCTATTCTTATTTGCAAACTGCCTTGCCTTTTCTTTAGCAAATTCTGAAGACGAAGTTGCTAGTTTGCATGCCTCGATGATCTTTTGCCTAAGAGCAATGACGTACTCATAAGAAGATTGAGTCTCATCGCTAATATTATCGGCAGTGATTAGATCGTGAAGTAAAGACATAGGGCCGCGCGGTTGCGCGCCAAAGACAAGTTCAAAAGGGGAAAACCCCGTATGTTCATTGGGGACCTCTCTATACGCAAAGAGAGCCGCGGGTAAGACCCTGTCCCAATCCTGAGGATGATCCTCAGTTATTTTACCAAGTAAAGTTTTCAGAGTCCTATTTAAACGTTCGACCAACCCATTAGACATTGGGTGATAGATACTGCTGAGAGACCTTTTAATGTGTAGCATAGACATTACCTGTGACATAGTGTCTGATATAAGTTGAGTGCCATGGTCTGACAATATTTCTCCGGGAAAACCCAAGCGAGAAAATATCAGCCAAAGAGCGTCTGCGATATCAGCAGTTGAGATGCTCTTGAGAGGTATTGCCTCTGGCCAACGTGTGCACATATCGACACATGTAAGGATAAATTGATGTCCTCTAGCCGACTTAATTCTAAAAGGACCGATAATATCTATTGCCATTTTTTGAAAAGGGCGAATAGGAATGTCAGCAGCCTGGATAGGCGCAGCATGTCGTGGTCCTTTAGATTTGACCTCCTGACATACTTTGCAAGAGCGACAGTACATTCGTATGTCCTTGCTCACAAATGGCCAAAAGAAAGCCGCAAGAACCCTCGACTTTGTACGGGAAAAACCCATATGTCCAGCACATTGCGAGTCATGAGCATGTTGCAATATTTGCAATCTCATGCTCTTAGGCACAAGAATTTGTGAATGAGTGGACGTAGTCGAGTCTTGTACCATACGTACAAGTACGCCGTTCTTCATAGAAATCCAAGATTTCCTATTAGTGTTCTGATTAGGATCACCTTTTTTTGCTAGAATGAAGAATTTTTGTAAAGAAGGATCTTCTTCTTGCAATTTGATAAATGAGTCACGTGTAATAGTCAAGTGACTATCTTGGTCATTTACTTCATCATTATTAGTTAATGAAGTTTGAGGTGGATCCAGAGCATGTGCTCTTGTGACCACCGCATTGGTAGCTTCAATGTTTTGCTCTTCCCAAACAGCAATCTGCTGTGGGGTACATTCCCTAACTCCGTGAATACGACCAATAATAAGGTCCGCAATAGGGTTTGGAAGTAGACACGCGTGGACCTCTCCCGTGAAGAAAGGAGTAGCAATGTGTATTATAGCAGTAGGATACTTTTCTAACGTGCCACCAAATGTGACACATTTGATGACTTTTCCTGTAGCACAGGATGGATCTACAAGAGATTGCCTAACGCCGACAGTAGTACATCCAGAATCAAACAACACTGAGACTGGATTACTATTTACTAGCCCCTTATGTAATATAAGAGAACCTCTCCCATCATGAGCAACATTAGCAGGAAGAGCGGGCAAAGGATGACCACAGCTTAAAGTACTAACGGTTTTCGGATCAAATAAAGTACTGCATTGGATACATTTATTTGCCCTACCAAAATCAAAAGATGAGCATCCGATAGCATTATGGTCTTTATCATTATTAACCTGTTTATCTGCTCCCTGAGATTCTTGTTGAACAGAGTTTGTCTGTTGATATCTTTTTCTCTTATGTTGCGATCTACCGCGACCATTATTGCCTCTGCAATTATCATTAAAGTCCCTACTGTAATTTTTATCCTGGTTTGAGTTCCAGTTTCCATAACTGTCATTACTATCTCTATGCTGTTGAGAACCTCTATTATCTTGGTATTGAGGTCTCTGCATAAAATATTTCCCTCTATACCGATTACCTTTGTGAAAATTTCTAAAGTTAACCGGAGTAGAATAACGTGTAGTATTCGGTTGTCTCCAGTTCTGGGAAGAAGAATCACCCTGGAATTGATCACTATGGTTCTGGGCATAATTACGATTACTCTTTTTATTGAAATTTTTCTGGCTACCCTGAAATTTACGCATAAAATTTGGGCCATAAGGTGCTGCCGAAGCAACTGGCAGACCTTCTTTCACCTTAGAGTTACTAATGGTTATGTGCGGATGCGCAGTAACATACTGGCTACAGTATTCTTCCATTTCTTTTATGTTTTTAGGCTTACGCTCATGAAGAAAAGATAGAAAAGCTTCATTAACAGAAGACATAACCTTATCTCTAAGTAGTAAATCCATAAGAGCTTCAAATGTATTTTCTGTCTTAGACAACTCAACCCATCGTAAAAAAGTAAGACGGATGCCTGAGATGAATTCAGAGAATTCAACTCCAGTTTCTGGTAACATGGTTTTAAATTTAAGACGATATCCGTCCTCGTTAAGTTGGTACTTCTTTAACAATGCCGCCCTGACAACCTCATAGTTGTTTTTGTCAGGCACATCTACCATACTCAACAAAGTCAAAGCATCACCTCTAAGTATCTTGGACAGATGATACACATATAATGTTTTATCTATATTATGCACATTACATGCACTTTCAAATCTATCTAGATAAAATGTTATATCATCGATTGAGGGATTAAATGCTGGTAGATTAAGCTTGAAATCCTTAGCATTAGTCTTATTTGACACCTTATTTGCATCATTAGCATTACCAGTGTTCAATAACTTTAACTTCTCTAACTCTAAAGCTAAGACTTTTTCATCATGTTCCATTTTTGCTTTTCTCTCATCAGCCTCTCTTTGTAACCTTCTTTCTTCAGCCTCAGCCTGTAACTTTCTTTCTTCAGCCTGGGCCTGTAACTTTTTTTCTTCAGCCTCTATTTCAAGTCTCTTATTTTCAGCTTCTTTTTCAAGTCTCTTATTTTCAGCTTCTTTTTCAAGTCTCTTATTTTCAGCTTCTTTTTCAAGTCTCTTATTTTCAGCTTCTTTTTCAAGTCTCTTATTTTCAGCTTCTTTTTCAAGTCTCTTATTTTCAGCTTCAGCCTGAAGCCTCTTCTCCTGAAATTCTGCTTCTCTTTTTTGTTTTTCCATTTCCATTTGAAATCTTTTTTCCTCCACCTGCATCTGCAGTTTCTTTTGTTCTATTTCAGCCTCTATTCTCTTTTGTTCAGTTTGTTCTTTCATTTTCTTTTCTTCCGACTTCAATGCCTTGGCATATTGAACAGTCGCAAATTCTTCTAATTTATCACCTGTCTTCCCAAGGGCTTTACCCTGCTCAATAAAGTACTCAAATGTAGACATGATGTCTAAAATGTGAGTACAGAACCTGAAATAATTAATTATCTTATTTCAATGTTAAATAGCAACAAGACTTAATAAAGTGCTTGTATAATCTCTATGTTGAACCCAATCTCTGTGGGAAACAGGAGTTGACACCAACTTGTATTATCAAATGTATAATAATATCACAAGTCACTTCTTAATCATCAGTGCACTACCCAAATCAGTGCATAACCATCAGTTATTTATCATAACTGCACTACAATAGTGCATAAGCAAAAAACCACCAGTTTGTTATGATAAGTGCACTATAGACCAATAGTGCATGAGCATATATTAACAATAGTGAAAGCTAACTATGCAAGAACTATGTAAACAATAACAAGACAATGTAAACAATAACAAAGGTCACCAACAATGTAAACAATAACAAAGATCAAAGTCAATGTAAACAACAACAAAGATCAGAGTCAATGTAAACAACAACAAAGATCAGAGTCAATGTAAACAATAACAAAGATCAGAGTCAATGTAAACAATCAACAAAGATCAAAGTCAATGTAAACAACAACAAAGATCAAACAATACGAAAACATTCGCATAAGTCAAATACACAAACAGCAAAACTAAAAAGAAATATGCGAAGATATGACTAACAAATGACGCTACAGTGTATACACAAAAATATACGTAAAGAACTGAATAATAGCAAAGGGGAGACCTACAAATACAAACAATCGAAATCGAAACTAAAAAACACAAAGAAAGAGAGAAAAGAAAAAAGAAAAAAAATATATATATACAAGAAACAAAAATAAAGCACAACTCGTCACAACTAAACAGATATAGCAACGATTGTCGCTAGCAAATTTCACTGTAGGAAATTCGCACAGTCCCTAACGAAAACGCTAACAGTAGAACCTCTGTGACGTGGTATCTTCTACTGCAAGACTCCGCCCAACCGAGAAAACCCGCTGAAATATAAACATATAAATATACAAATAACAAATAACATATAACATATAAACATGTATCATGAAAACAATAGGAGAAAGTGTGAAAGTACAGAAGGCTCAGTTAGAACATAAGGGCACAGTTCACAAACAAAACAGGCCACTTAACTTCTATAAATCCAGCGTCAGCACGGTGCAGAACAGGATGTAATCAGCATTCTGAGGATAATGATCCAACGTTGATTAACTTCTGCTCCCATAAACAGCCATGACGAAGGAAAAGAGCTTCTAATACTGCAACAGTTGTTACGGCACTTGACCTTCTGAATCTTCTAAATTGATTTAACCGGCACTTGACCTTCTGAACCCGCAACAGTACCCCTGAGACCGGAACAGTTGTTACGGCACTTGTCCTTCTTTTCACCAGATCAGGAAATCCATTCGCTCGGTACTTGTCCTTCTAATTTTACATAAACTTCAATATTGCCGAGCAGCGCCGGGTAGTTTCAAAATCAGCAACTGTCAGAAAATCCGGATACTTTCAATAAAATTTCTTGTAAGGTGGTAGTTGATGCTGTAGTTGTATCTAGTATGATGATGATGTCTGGGTTTGCTGACCCCCTTGATAGCTGGAATCAGAGTGAACCAACCTATGGCCACCAAAAATGATATGGTGCGCCAAAATATCAGATGATAGAACCAGCTCTGGCCACCAAAAATGATAAGGGTGGATTTGAGCTGAAGTGGTAACTTGCCACCCTTATCGACACCTGGTATTAAAGTGTAAGATGTAGGTGTCTTCTCTGATTTAGGATGTTGCTGTGTATGTGGTAGTGGAACAGTTCACAGGGTTATCACACAGGCAACATGACGTGTAGAGTCATAGAAAGGGTAACTTCGTTGTATAAGTTTCTTCCATTATTGCACGCCACAAAACAGTCATGATACTTATGACATCAACATAGTTAACGAGTTCAGCAAGATGATATGGCACATTGAAAACAATTTCTGTAGTCAGCAATGACAGCTGTTGTATATATGCGTCATAAGACATCACAGTTCAATAGATTCAGAAATTCATAAATCATAGAGTTCTAGTTCGTGAAGCTGTATAAATAATAATAATTTCTATAACTTCTGCAACAGTGTCAGCTACAGATCTTCAATGTTCATAAACAATAATAAATGCTCCCATTCTGATGCTAGCAGATCAGTTGTATACAATAAGTCCGTTCACTGTCTGCACGTGAATAGCATACATGGGCTACAGGTCAGCTCGACCTTTATAATGTTCCTAAGTCTAACCATCTGACTTGGACGTGATCTCTGATATAACGAATCCTGGAACACAGACAATAGTCTTGTTGGTCTAGAGCGACCCATATATATTTAACTAGTTCAGGTATAAAGATACCGGTGACTTAATCCTAGTCAAAGTACCTCTCCATTTTGCATCACACAGGCGAGCAAATAGGCGACAAAATGACGAACCTCTAGATGATAGCATAAAGTTCGATACAAGAGGAATTACCTTATTTCGGAAAATCAACCATGAACATATGCCTCCAGGCAGGCGTGAATAATACTGGGAAATAGTCTAGTTAGCTAACTAACTCACAAAGACCATGTATTTCCCTCAGAAAATCACAAGACGCAGTTGCGTCTGCTCGCTTCTTAAACCATTTCTCAACTGCCCGAACTGGGCGGAACACACAGAACGAACTCCCAGCTTTTGACATGCGCAGAACGACAATCTCTGAGTTGCCGTTCACAATAAGACGATTCTAAGAACATTCGAGATAAAAGTCTTACACAGTCGCGCCTTTTATGGTCATGAAAAGAAGCGTTAAGAAAGGTTTCAGACATCTACCATAGTTGACTGGTACTACCAAATAAGGAGATGTGGTCACGCTTCGTTCAAGAAATTATAGACCGAACGTGTCTCTATACAAGAGAAGGCAAACTCCTAAAAAATTGTAGTTTCGATAACTCGGATTATGTCCCTTTGACCATAGAAAACATAATACACACTTCAGTCAAAAAAATGATCATACATATGAAAAATGTTTATACAAACGAAAAATAATAAAGATCAAAAGTTAACAATCATCATGTGACGTATTCTTTCCAGAACGTTGTCTCCATTACAGCTGCTCTGAACGCATCACGATTCTGGGCAAGTCGACCTGCATCAGCCAAAGACAAGTTCAGACTCTCTGTGATGTCCTGGGTCCACCGTCGTCTAGGTCGACCCCTTCCCCTTTTTCCAGGGACCATGCCTTCCATCACTGTTTTTTTCCAGACTATTATGTCTTTTTATATGACCGAAAAATTTCAGCTTCCTTATTGCGATGGTATTTAGGAGCCAATGTTCCTGTACGTTTAGTGAGTGCAGTACTTCTCTGTTGGTCTTTTTTTCTGTCCAGGGTATTCTCAACATCCTTCTGTACCATTTCATTTCGAATGATGTAATCTTTTTTGCAGCTGTTTTATTGAGTGTCCAAGTCTCGCAGCCGTATGTTGCTACTGGGAATATACATGCTCTGATCAGTTGTAACTTTGTTTCTTTGCTTGTGCCTTGCCATAGGTTTTTCATCTGTATTAGTTTATGTGAAGCAATTGCAAGTCTTCTTTTAATTTCTACTGCATAGTCGCCAGAGCTGTTGATGATTGATCCTAAGTATTCGAATTCATTAACACTTTCCAGTTCTTCGTTATCAATTTCAATTTCTGGTTTGGTCTTTACTTTGTCTGTTGTCAATACTTTGGTCTTTTTGGTGTTTAGGTATAGATTCTGGGCCTCGCTGTGTTTTTTGATGGACAGAATTAATTGTTCAAGTCCTTCTCGGTTGGTCGATAGGAGGACTGTGTCGTCAGCATATCTGATTTCCGGGATCTGGTACCCGCCGATGTTAAATGAGTCAAACTCAAAAAAAGTTAACAATAAGTTATGAAATAGTCAGTATGGGAAAAGAATAGGTTCCTAATGTAATCTATCCCGTGACTACTCAGATTAGTGAGATAAAAGAAGAAACCACATAAGTATATGATGTTAACAAAAGACATAAGTTCCTTTCTCCGTTCATTCAATTCACACCCATTCAGTGGCCATTTTCAGACTTTTGCTTACCCCAGTAGTTGTCGCAGGCATTCCAAGGAAATACACTAATAAGTAATAAGACTATTTAGTGTCAAATTTAAGTTTTGCCAAATCCAGCCCCAGACTCGCCGTAGTTGCTGACTGCAAATTTCACGGGAGTCGCTAGAGTCGGTGATTTAATTTGTCCTGGATACAATAAGTTATCTATGCCTTCAGTTGGTTGGAGTAAGTTCATGCGTGGTGATCGCTGACGTAGGATGAATAGAACAAACATATAGTTCCTATGTTGTTTAGCCTCAGGTGGCTGAGACGCTAGGTTAAGTTACACAAATGTTGCTGACAATATATTTCGCCACAGCTGGCTGATGAGATTGATATAAGTAAATGTGGTAATAGTTCTGGTCCAGTTAATATTATAATTTAATGGTTCTATTCTGGTTTCTCTCATGAAAATGGGGAAAATTGGACCACACAGGTCACAGCAAGAAGCTCATCAATATTAAATATCCCTGGATGCTTATAATATTATAAATTCGTATGATCATAAGTTCATATGGCCATAAAAAAGCCGCTAGTACTCAAGTTGATCAGCCTAGATTTTTAGGAAAGAAAATACGAGTATAAACATTTAACCAAATTATCAATATCATATCTAACACGTGTAAAAAAAAGGACCTCTTCACCACTCCGTTATAAATTAGATTTAAAACACACGTGTCTAGCTTATGCTATCGTTTTTAACGCGTGATATGAACACTAGTCATTTAAAAAATTACATAAAATGGACAGAAGTAAATAATATATACCGTCAGTAGACAGTTATTTAATGTATGTACTAGTCAATTTAAAACATCTCTTACTAGGAAATAGCGAGTAATTAAATTTACTTTACGGCTGAAAAAGATTTAGCTAGAAGTTATTTAATTAGCACAGAAAATCTCAGTGAAATATAATGAAAAACTTTAAACACACTAAATCACTTAAAGGCTTGTATATAAATTACCGCAATCAGAAAAATGAAACACTCCACGAAAATCTAATAATTTTCACTCTGTACGAGAAATTCAAGATATCGAGCTAGTGAATTTCAGATAGATTTCTGAAAAACTGATCATGGCTATCGGAGAGACATGGTATATATCCGTAAATTCCGTTCTATCGCTCTTTAATGAGAAAGTCACACCTACTGCCAGACCCGAGCCCATTTGCCGTTCGATTCTTGAATCAAAGGTAATTTTACCACCTCTGCCGCCGACAACCTCTCTGGCTTGACTTTCATCATCTCCGCCTTGCCGAATATCAGCTACGCAATTAACTCCCCTAAAAGTTTTACAATTCAAGGTCCGTCTCAGACTTAACATCGTCCCTGATCAAAGAATCTATTACGCCTTGCTCCGCGCTCTCTCTGTTCCACCGTGCTTAAATGCCAAACGGCACACGTTGTTAATTACACCAGTGAATCCGGCGTTCCTGTAGCAAAAAATAAACTAGATGGGGAGGGGCAAAAGTGGATAATCACTGCTGCACTATTTCCATCTGTGACAGTGGCATACCTTTATATAACAGAACTACCTGTCTAAACTACTACTGATCAGTTCTGTTGGTGACTTCTTTCCATGCCTTGATGTCAAACTGTCCAGAATCTTCTCTCTTTGTCGTCCGCTCTCTCCTTTCCTTTCTATCTTTCCTGTTGTCACGATATACTCCAACTTCTTTGTTCTCATAACATGCTCAAAAGAAGTGGGTTGCTTCTTTCTAATCTGAGGATTAAGATTCTTCTGCACATTGGCATCTTAGAGGACATCTTCATTTACTCATTTTAGCCGCTGCTCATGTTATTTTTAACATTCTTCTGTAAAACCACATCTCTGTGCCATATAGTGCCCTTTCTACTTATTCTTTAATTGTCCATGACTCACTTTCATATATCAGGGTTAGTTCTAAATGACACTGAAATACTCTCATTTTGACTTCCGTTGCCAAAGAAGTGTTGCATCCAATTCTTTTCATTTGAAATAGAAAGCTGCTTTTACCTCGGCTATTCTACTCCTCATTTCTTAGATGCATGTTCCATCCGATGTTATTAACATGCCCAGGTATATTGACTTGTTTTAAAACTGTTCCATTTATTTTGATAGTTGTGACGATATCTGTACGTCCTTCTACATTCTTCGTTCTCTCCTGCATTGCCGATTTATTTCTTCCTTTTTTACACTCATCGTCTTATTATTTGGCATATTTTATGCACCTACATTCTGGCCTGGTCACTCCCAGACTTGTTTACGTTTCACCATGTGAATCCTAGTATTACAAGGCTAATTAAACAGGTCAGCGGATAATATTTCTATCACTTAAGTCGCAAAGCCACCTTTAATAGAGACGGTCATTGTTGACACAAGATGGTGTCGCACGATCGAGGAAAAGAAAGCCAGATTGTCTAAGAAATCCGTCTAGGAGATGTACGTAAACACAGGTGATAATATATAATCGCTTCCGATGGTCCATCTCTCTCTCAATAATACAGATAACCCGTCTGTGGAGATTATGTTGGGAAAGGTATTAGCCCGGAAATAAGTTCACCGATGTGTTTGTGAGTTCGCACAAATGCAATCGCAAGTATTACTGCTATATTTGAAAGAGGTCGCGAGTTTAAATTTAAAAAAAAAACACTCGGGGGATAGTAATGATTTAACACCCCGACTCACATAGTTCTAAAGAGACATGATTGGTCTAAATCGAGAGCCTGAAATAAACTTAAACTCTCATTGGAAAGCTGGCCGGAAATACCATCTAGGACGCGGACTGAGAAAGGGAAATATAATCTAGCGAAATCGGAGACAAAAATCAGACTGCATTTTCAACAAACGTCAAGTAACAACTCCCATTAGCCAGAGAGAAGGATCAGACAAAGAATTCCAAAATTAAAAGATCGCAAATATCGAAGTATTTAGGCGTCTTTATAACTTAAAAGAGAACCCGCAATTTTAAATACAAAGACTGGAAACTTAAGGAATCAGGAACACAAGTCATAAGAGGGATTCTGAAATTGCCCAAGACCGAGTGTTCAAAGCATCAAATCAACGTTGCCTCGTCCATTCTACGGTGCCGGGATATTTGAATATCTCATTTGGAGTGAGTGTAAACATATAGTTTAAAATGTGAATTTGGCATGTTTGTACTTGCTTAGTGGTGATACAAAGCATAGGATGCTGGCAACCTCAACATATGGAAATATTAAGTTCAAAAGCCACCACAGCAAGCACTGGTGTTTCCTTTATGCTAGTTCGCCGAGGAAAGCGAAAGCAGAAGCGAACCCAGACTCTGAACGGAGCAGTTTGATGATTACCTCACATGTGCCTAGGGTGCATAATATTATTTGTGAGGTATGTGTACTTTTATAATGTTAGTTCAGGCAAATCATTGCACCCGCGCTGTTCAGACACATTTTTCCCATTTAAGCAACCAGAAGAATAAAGATGATTTCTAATCATATTCCCCGAGTTATCCTGTGTATACTCAGGGAGAATAATTATTCAGAGAGGCTAACCGTGGGTGGATAGCGAGACAAAGCGCTTGTTAATCTGCAGCCCACAAATGTACTTAGCAGAGGAATTTGTTCTTTTATTTTTCCTAAAGTTCGTGGTACGGAGACTACATTACTGTTCGTGGTACAAAGTTACACTTACAAGAGACCAGTCTGAAGTAAGAGCCTTCGCCCCAATCTTGTGATTCAAAAGCTGGGGCGACACCAACTACCTACAGTGGACATGTTGTGAAGACACTCACATTGACATTAGGAGTGAAGTTCATCTAGATGCCTCTAGAGAAGAGTCCTCATCACAAAAGACCTGCCAACGACCCATTGCAGTACTCAGCCAGTTAAGTTAGTTGTTAACAGGCGCAAGTAACGGACAATAATCATCAGTCCCCAATTAAGTCTCAATTAAGACAATATTAAAAAAACCTCTAAAGTCACTTTCATCCATATTTATTTAAATTTGTTACAGACTAATTGATTATTAAATTTGTTATATGTTATTTTACAAATTCATAGTTGATTCAGTTCTTCTAGATAAGAGAGCGCATGTATTATCTAAAATCTTTAATACAAATACATATAGTTACAGCCATAGAGCCAAAAATACTTATAAGAGGAATTTCGCTGGATTAAACCAGCTGGGGGCTCGAACAAGCCACAGCATTGCTTAAAACTTAACAAAATGTGCTAGATCAGATATAAATTAATAGTACTCCGCCCTATGCAGCATTGTTCTGGACTTCTGAATTATCTTGTGGATACTGCCTTGAGATAGAAGCATCATTATCCTTCTATCTACCACTCTGCCAAGGGTAATCTTTTGCGAAGGTAGACACATTTGAAGACCCACTTTAGATACTCTTGAGTTTTGGCCACCGGTAATAATATTTCTCGGTAGTTTTCTGCATTTTTGTAGAGACCAGATCTAAAGTGAAACAATACTGCTGCCTTTCAGGGAAGTCATGACAAACCAAAAGGTAGGGAATCAGTCCCAAATAAATGCATGCGGATGTCGGTTACACAAGGCGCACAACATGGCGCAACGCAAATCGCCTTATGATGACAGATACAAATATTGCTCGACGAGATGGTGCTCTACCGAAGGAGACCAGCCAGGTAGGAGAGTGCCGGACTCCTTATCTCGATGGCGTCCACCCAAAGCTATTAGTTAAGGTAAAAAGAATGTAAAGGATCCCGTTACACGCCCATTGAGGTATATTGGGAATATGGTGTTAGGCCCATATTTTCTTGACCATCGGCACACTAGGGATGATGTGGTCAGCATCACGCCGGCCGCCTTAACCTTCCCAGAATTGCTCTTGTACCCAATTCATGAGGCTGGGTCGATCCCGGTGCCGTTTGCGGTCTAAAAATAATAACATGAATAACATTAAAATTAAAATTAATTTTGTTTGTTTGTATTGTTTCATCAGTGAAATGGGCGATAACTGCAAATAATCTAGGTGTATTCTTTCCAACAAGATTGTCTTTCTTGAGAGAAATATTGAAACTTCTCCTCCCTCCCTTCTCCACACACACACACTATCGCACGCGCGTGCACAGACATACACGCAACTTACAACTACATTAAAAAAAAAATGAAATTTACAACTCTTAATTAAAAAAAATATATATATTAACTTTCCGTGTAATATACTGAATAATGAAATCCGCCTCCTGTGCTCTGGACTCGTTTATCGCAAACTGATAATGTCATTAGCGGATCGATTAACCCCCCCCCCCCCCAAAAAAAAATAACACTAAAAAGAAGAAAATAAAAAAAATATTTTAAACGCAGGCTTTTAATGCACTAAAAAGCAACAAATAATTGTTCACGGAATTTATAGCTTACAGTAAAAAAAAAGTAACATCAAATTGACAAAAAGCCTGGGGTGCTGATTCTACATGAAATTAACTTCTGCTTTATACTTTTTTTTTTCTAATGGATAAAATATTTGATAAGTGCTTAAGCGCCCCACGCTTTTTGTCAATTTGATGTTACATTTTTTGACTGCAAGCTATGAACGTGAACAATTATTTGTGGCTTTTTAGTGCATTAAAAGCTTGTGTTTAAAATATGTTTTCTATTTTCGGGAGAGTATATATAAGGGAAAACAATACAATTATTGTCTAACTTTCAACCACAGTTGCACCCTGTTAGCTGTGGTTGAAAGTTAATGTACTCTCTCGAAAATAGAAAAAGTGCGCAAATGACGATGTGCAAAATGTGACCGACCGAAGTACTTACGGCGGGTATTATGGTATTGAATATATATAATTCCATATTCTATCATTTGTAAATAACTTTATTGATGTTAATGCCACACACAGTTACAGTGAGTACCGTAATTGTAACCAAAGATTAAGTTGAACCAGGTAGACTATACCAGAGATGGTGGATAAGGGGAGGCAAATGAAGCTTTTCTGATTCGGCTGTCCTTCCATTTCTTTAAGAGAGAGAGAGAGAGTGAGAGAGAGTGTGTGTGTGTGCACAGAGAGTCGGAGTTATGAGGAGGTGAGGGATAGATAGAAAATATTAAGGACAAGAGAGTATTGGTCAGTTGATACGGCGTTGAATGTTATACTGTATCACGAATTGGAGGAACCATTTTATAAATGAAGAGGACGATAGCTGTAACAGTCAGGTCACCGAGCCCCTTCTGATAGTTGTTGTTGACTTGTAGGGCAAGTAGATTGAAAAAGTAAGGCACTCACAGTGCAGCACTGGCAAATAGATGAATGTAGTAACAGTGGATTAAGTCCCCTTTATTGGATACCAGAGTTCACAGCACGATATGAATAATGTACTTAGTAAGATTGCACTTTTGCTGAAATGATAGAAAAATCAGGAGAGATAGAATGGGAAATTATGACAGCAGAAGAATTAGAGGAATTACATCCTGCATCAAGTGTATACACAAACAGAAAATTAAATGGTTTGACCATCTCATGAGAAAGGAACCCGATAAACTACCACTGTTCGCCTAAATCAGCTGAAGATCTGGTTTCATGGCACGGGAAAGACCAAGAGACAGATTGATAGACTACATCACATTAATCCTACAACCAACACAGGCTCACATCAGCCAACACGACACACGTGGCTCAACAACTCAAATGTCAGCTCCCCATTACACTTTACGGCAGTGATGGGATCAACAAAATTAAGTAAAATTAGGATAGAAAACAATACGGAAGGTGAGTTTTGTGGGATAATTTAAAATAAAGACGAACCCAGGATATAACATTTTAATCGTGATTTTAGCATATTAAGCAGGGTGACATAGTTGACCCAATTCACGACCAGATCAACTACATACGTTCACAAATTGTTGACGTGGCACGTTGGTAACTTGACTGACTTAGATACTATCTTATCTGGCAATAGAGCTACGACAGGGCCAGTGGGTCACATCCTATTTTATCTGGCAATACAGCTATGAGGATAAGGACATAGTTTTACATCCTGAGACAGAAGGAGAGAGATACAGAAAAGGCGTGCCAAATACTGTACAACTTGTACAAGAGATGTCTGTGGTGAAGTGGGATGTTATAAATATGTATAGGGGACTTAGTGTACTGACTGAGATCAGCTGTGAAGGTATCTATATCTATTAAGAGTAGTGTATTATAGATAACCTTACTTGCTACCACATATCTATATATCTCAGTCAGAATTATTCTGGAATAGTGTGATGACTACGTTATGTGTCTAGGGTATGTGTATGATGAAGTGTAAGTCACAACAACAGACAGATAAACAATTTAATTTAATCCACTACTCTTGACAACACTGTGACACTCACATACATATAACACTCTATGAGAATATCTTAAGGAGTCACTGATAACTTTTCAAATAACAATATGTATTCATTTTTGTCATAAAGGTATATGTGTCCTGATTCAAATACAAAGGAACCAGGAATCACAATCAATTTTAATTACAAGTATATGTACAGACTTTATCAATATGAATATTGTAGTGACATATATTATTAAAATATCCTATGTGTGTCAGTTGTGTAGTGGTAATATGAGGTAATACTGGTGTTGTTTTGTTCAAGCTCTGTTGGTATTTGTCATCATGACTTCAATAGTTTGTCTTTTGGGACTAGTATTGGAGATGTTCTCAGTTCCTGATATTAAGACAATTAAATTCCCCTCTGAATGTTATTTTTTACAAAGTTATTTCAAGATGAGGGGACATAATGTTGAGCTCAGCTGGCCAAATCAGCTTATCTTGCGTGATGGCGGCAGGAAAGGACTCCTCTGCTCGAATTCTCCCCTGGGCTCTGGAGACACCTCACTGATAGCTAAAAAGACCAAGGAGAATGCTGTCCGACTCTGGATTCAGCAAAGCTCTGACCAGGTGCTGCTCAGTACCATCAAGACCACGGTCCCTGAAATCAAGAAGGATGTACCTTCTACTTCATAACTAACTTATACTCTCTTTTACACTGATCACAACACATCACAAACATTGAGTTCAGAGCGTTAGGCCAACTGTCAGCTTCATCTGAAATACTTTATACCAGTATTTACCTCCTTAATGGTTACCACGCCTCTGCACTTCCAGCATTATTTCTTTCTAATCAATCATCCAGGTGTCAGTGTACTATTTGGCCATTCCATGCCGTTTTACTTCCCTCCGACACCCTCTGTTCAGGCTGGAGCATTATAGGCTTTATCTCCTGTTTGCCACTGAACTACACATATATATACAGGCATAAATTAACAATTTACATTCAATTTTCATTAAAAGATACTGAATGGTTCAAGCTTACCACAATTTCATAGAATAAACACAGATACGTTGATTAGCAATGAATTCTGGCACAAAATACTGGCACAAATTCCCATCTGCTTATGTTCCAGGCTTTTATTTAACACAAATATGAGCTGGCTTCAACGCACTGTTGCTTTATCAAGATTATTTAAACAAGTGGTCTCGAACCAACGCTCCCAAGTGAGTATATCAGCGAGTCTGGCCAATCGAGTCCCGTTTCGACAAGTGTTTGAAAAAAATGTTACCTTTTCACGTCTCCCCTAACAACGAAAGATAGTATTTATAGCCCGACCAATCGTGGTTAGTCTTTCATTTGTTGCGCTCCAATCAATTTGGAGTTTACATGGTAGGCTAATTCTGTAACGTAAGATTTTTTTCAAACACGTTATAAAAAAATTTTATGAGCAGAAATGATTCCATGCTGTCAGGCATCCCCACTATTTTATTTTGGTTATAATTTATTAATTCCTGGACTATTTGCGTAACGTTTTACATATTCTTTGTCAGCAAGCCCTAAGGAACCCAAATATCCAAATTTAAAAGAGCTACGTGGCTGCGTTCAAAATATGCAATTTCTTCTACCTCCTGTTTCGAAGATGTGCTGTCTGGGTACTGTAATGTTTTCAAACGTGAACCCATCTATTGTTATCTTTCCTAATAAGCGTTTTTTATGATTTTAAAACCTAACTCTGGGAAGGGTAGTGAATTTATCACTGTCCGTCCGAAAAAGTTAGTGCTTGTAGTCTTACACGCGTGATAGTAGTAATTGTGTATCGCGCGACGCGGGTTGGGGGTGGCATTAATAGCGAGACGCGTGTTTAATTTTGCATGCGTTCGGCTTTATTCGCCCCTCTCTTCTCGCTATCCTTTAGTCCATCTGTCTTTTGTTTTTGGTAACATAGTGTAGAAAAAGACATGAATGGAATTTAAAATTTAGGTCAACTTGCATATTTCAAGGTTTTTCTTAGAAAGGCAGCACATTTTATTGTGTGTTTGGGAAACGCGTGTATGTTGCAGAAGGCCTTTAATATCAACGTGAAAGCGTTACAATTTGCCGACGAAGTAGAAAACAAGGGGAATTTCGAGTACCTTCTTTGTGACAGCACTGTTATTTACCATTGCTCTTTTCTTTATTAATTTTATTTGTTAGGCTTCATATTTACCTAATAATTTATATATGTGGATTAGAATATTCCACGACAATGTCTTCTTCTCATATTTAATTATGTTACTAATACCAATAATTATTCCAATAATATTGCTTATTGACATGCTTATCCACATGGAGCAAGGGCCGTTAACATACTTTCACTCCTGTACCATCATGTTTCTTCATCCCCTTCATGTCTGTCTCCTGTACCATCATGTTTCTGTGTCTCCTTCATGTCTGTCTCCTGTACCATCATGTTTCTTCATCCCCTTCATGTCTGTCTCCTGTACCATCATGTTTCTGTGTCTCCTTCATGTCTGTCTCCTGTACCATCATGTTTCTGTGTCTCCTTCATGTCTGTCTCCTGTACCATCATGTTTCTGTGTCCCCTTCATGTCTGTCTCCTGTACCATCATGTTTCTGTGTCTCCTTCATGTCTGTCTCCTGTACCATCATGTTTCTTCATCCCCTTCATGTCTGTCTCCTGTACCATCATGTTTCTTCATCCCCTTCATGTCTGTCTCCTGTACCATCATGTTTCTTCATCCCCTTCATGTCTGTCTCCTGTACCATCATGTTTCTTCATCCCCTTCATGTCTGTCTCCTGTACCATCATGTTTCTTCATCCCCTTCATGTCTGTCTCCTGTACCATCATGTTTCTTCATCCCCTTCATGTCTGTCTCCTGTACCATCATGTTTCTTCATCCCCTTCATGTCTGTCTCCTGTACCATCATGTTTCTGTGTCTCCTTCATGTCTGTCTCCTGTTCCCTTCTCCGTGTATTCTTTAATCTCCCTCAACCTGCCTTATCCCGGTGTTCCCAGAACAAGGACTGCATTATAATGCTATCAACAGGATTCCTCAATATGTGTCTTATCTATCTCCAACGTCTTCTTCTCGTCTCTTGTTCCGCTGGCACTTATCTGGTTCTCATCATCGTTCCCACACTAGTGATCTTGTTACGCCACTTCAATCCTTCTATTATACGTAATCACCCAGTTATGAAACTCTCTAGCTTTGATGTTTGTTTTTTTATATATTTAAATTACGTGCTGTTCTCGGCAATTACCACCGAGATAGTTCATGTTTAGTCTGTACAAGTTCATAATTTATTTATTTTTTTTCTTTCAATTTTAGTGAAGTTGTAAATTCCCTATCCGACGCCTGTGACAGTTTTCTGCATTTTAAATGTTCGTTAATAACCTCACCAGACCTATTATTTATTATCATAATTGTTGGCCAAATGAAATCGATTTTCACTTACATTTGTCTACACAGCCTGTCACTTTCATTCTTCTTTCTGTTTCGGGTTTGACATCTCCCTGTGGGACAATAGCTGAAAGCTGCTATTCTGCTGAATTGGTTCATAGACTGTCGGTCATACGTTACATACAGCAGGCTGTTGCATATCACGTAATGCACGAGTTTGTCGTTTACGTGTGTAGATCTTCCGTCTTCTTGTCGCCACACTAACTCCTCCACGTTGAGACAAAATAGCCGTCTAGACGTTTCATACATCTCACAATTTCGTTAATTTGTGTAATCGTTTAGTGAATAATGATTATCTGAGATCGCTGAAGTAATTATTTAATGACATTGTTCAAGTCTTAAATGTGAAGGTAGCCCCTTAGTATATACTGTCGTAGGAGAATAAAGTGTTAAAGACTTTAACATACAAGGTGTATAGTACTGCCACTCAACACAGAAACCATCGATACAAGAGCAATGCTTGGGGCAGGCTTCCGGCAAGGAGACCAGCTGAGGTGGTGGTTCCACTGGTCATTGAGAGGTGGGGTGACCAGTCCCTTCCTCGTTGGCTTTCCTTTCCCAAACTCAAGATCTGTCAGGTACCCATTTACAGCTGGGTAGACGGGAGCGTGGCGCCACTGTGTTTTGAACCCGGCACCTTTGCCGCGAGAGGCTAGCGCTCTAACCACTCTGCCACTCGTTCAGATGTAGCCTAATTAAATGTACCATTGTCTTGCTTGTCTTCAAGCTAAGGACTATCTGGTACCCCTTCCCTATTTATCTCTGTAGAAGTTTGATCTTGTCCCCTCTTGGCTACTCACACAGTAGTTGGAAGTCAAGTATTGATTCTGTCTCCATGAACTGGCGTGTGGTAGATTATAATATCGTCAGTATTATTTCCTTCGTTCCATCTGTTTATCTTTTATTCTCTCTGTATATATGGCTGTCAGTCTGTCTGTATGGCTGCCAGTCTGGTTGTCTGTATGGCTGTCCATCTGACTGTCTCTGTCTGGCTATGTCTGTCTACATGACTGTCTGGCTAAATGTCTGTCTATGTGGCTGTCTATCTGTCTGTCTGACTGTCTATCTGTATGGCTGTCTGTCTGTCTGTCTATCGTGTGAGCGTCCGACCGGCTAAGCGGCCAGAGCACTTTCATCTCAAGGCACAGTTATTTGGTTCCGGGAACGAAACTTGGTAGCGTCACGTTACAGTTTACCCAGCTGAAAAGGGGTACCAGACTCTGTTCTTGAGCTATGGAAGGCTAAGGAAGCGAAGAAAGGAACTAGTTACCGCCTGGTGATGACATCAACAGGACTTAGGTCTAGTGTCATTGAAGTGTTGTGGCTTAAAGCTTCTATAGGATGGGGGTAGCCAGCCCAGTGCCCAACCCTCCTCAGTCGCTTTTTACGGATGCTTGGTAGGTTACAATGTTGATATTATTTCGGGCTCCGGCAACACACGGCTGAACAGTGAGCGTACTGACTATTGTCAGTGCCTCTTGTTTTCACCGAATCTGGCACACTCTTGCCAAACAAAGACCTGTGTGCTTATATGTATGTGCGTGTTTATTTTTTAGTATATTAATATATTACACACAATCATAAAGTCGAGAGTAGGAGCCAGCATACATACACACCTGTAGTTATAGTTTGACAACTCAAATGGGCAATGAAATTCAGATGTAAGCTTATATACAGAATTGTTCTTTTTCTTGTTTGACCTTTCAACTCTCACAGAAGCATAGGTCTTCAGTATAGCAAGTCTTTCTGTCACGTGCCATCAGCTCAGGGTCTTTTCATGTCATCTTCATTGCCTTCATGTCCAGTTCTCTTCTCCACATGTTATTTAGTCTTCCTCTACTTGTCTTACCGTGGGGATCTCTGACCAGGGATTGTCTGGTAATGCTTTCAACACGTTTATCTCAGTGTGTGTGTCATTGTCTGGTAATG
The DNA here is from genome assembly GCA_024509875.1 of Oreohelix idahoensis. Classification (NCBI taxonomy): domain Eukaryota; kingdom Metazoa; phylum Mollusca; class Gastropoda; order Stylommatophora; family Oreohelicidae; genus Oreohelix; species Oreohelix idahoensis. The sequence continues at coordinate 28,974 of JAMPIV010005878.1, read as the reverse complement.
CTTTCAACACGTTTATCTCAGTGTGTGTGTCATTATCTGGTAATGCTATCAACACGTTTATCTCAGTGTGTGTGTCATTGTCTGGTAATGCTTTCAACACGTTTATCTCAGTGTATGTGTCATTATCTGGTAATGCTATCAACACGTTTATCTCAGTGTGTGTGTCATTGTCTGGTAATGCTATCAACACGTTTATCTCAGTGTGTGTGTGTCATTGTCTGGTAATGCTTTCAACACGTTTATCTCAGTGTGTGTGTCATTGTCTGGTAATGCTATCAACACGTTTATCTCAGTGTGTGTGTCATTGTCTGGTAATGCTTTCAACACGTTTATCTCAGTGTGTGTGTCATTGTCTGGTAATGCTATCAACACGTTTATCTCAGTGTGTGTGTCATTGTCTGGTAATGCTATCAACACGTTTATCTCAGTGTGTGTGTCATTGTCTGGTAATGCTTTCAACACGTTTATCTCAGTGTGTGTGTCATTGTCTGATAATGCTTTCAACAGGTTTATCTCAGTGTGTGTGTCATTGTCTGGTAATGCTATCAACACGTTTATCTCAGTGGATGTGTCATTGTCTGGTAATGCTATCAACACGTTTATCTCAGTGTATGTGTCATTGTCTGGTAATGCAATCAACACGTTTATCTCAGTGTGTGTGTGTCATTGTCTGGTAAACACGCTTTCAACAACACGTTTATCTCAGTGTGTGTGTCATTGTCTGGTAATGCTATCAACACGTTTATCTCAGTGTGTGTGTCATTGTCTGGTAATGCTATCAACACGTTTATCTCAGTGTGTGTGTCATTGTCTGGTAATGCTTTCAACAGGTTTATCTCAGTGTGTGTGTCATTGTCTGGTAATGCTAACAACACGTTTATCTCAGTGTATGCGTCATTGTCTGGTAATGCTATCAACACGTTTATCTCAGTGTATGTGTCATTGTCTGGTAATGCAATCAACACGTTTATCTCAGTGTGTGTGTCATTGTCTGGTAATGCTATCAACACGTTTATCTCAGTGTGTGTGTCATTGTCTGGTAATGCTATCAACACGTTTATCTCAGTGTGTGTGTGTCATTGTCTGGTAATGCTATCAACACGTTTATCTCAGTGTGTGTGTCATTGTCTGATAATGCTTTCAACAGGTTTATCTCAGTGTGTGTGTCATTGTCTGGTAATGCTATCAACACGTTTATCTCAGTGTATGTGTCATTGTCTGGTAATGCTATCAACACGTTTATCTCAGTGTATGTGTCATTGTCTGTTAATGCAATCAACACGTTTATCTCAGTGTGTGTGTGTCATTGTCTGGTAATGCTTTCAACACGTTTATCTCAGTGTGTGTGTCATTGTCTGGTAATGCTATCAACACGTTTATCTCAGTGTGTGTGTCATTGTCTGGTAATGCTTTCAACACGTTTATCTCAGTGTGTGTGTCATTGTCTGATAATGCTTTCAACAGGTTTATCTCAGTGTGTGTGTCATTGTCTGGTAATGCTATCAACACGTTTATCTCAGCGTATGTGTCATTGTCTGGTAATGCTATCAACACGTTTATCTCAGTGTATGTGTCATTGTCTGGTAATGCAATCAACACGTTTATCTCAGTGTGTGTGTCATTGTCTGGTAATGCTATCAACACGTTTATCTCAGTGTGTGTGTCATTGTCTGGTAATGCTATCAACACGTTTATCTCAGTGTGTGTGTCATTGTCTGGTAATGCTTTCAACACGTTTATCTCAGTGTGTGTGTCATATCCATGTCCAGCGTCTTCTTCTCATTTCGTGTTCCACTAGTGCATGTCTAGTTCTTGTCATTAATTCCAGAACCGTTACCCTTAACAATACACTTTGTTTTAGAATACCACTGCTGTTTCCTCATGTACACCGTACATTGGCACTAAACTGAGGCTGTGAATCTCGTCATGTTAAACTAATTGCAACAGACAGCACCGCTGTAAGACAATGTGAATGTTTGGTGCAGACGTCCTGCTAGGGGACCAGCTGCTCTGGTAGTTACATCCACCATAAGGAGCCAACAGGAAGGTGATTATGATGCTACTTTAGAAAAAGAAACGCTTCAAATTGTCATCTTGGAAATTGCTACCACGGGGGAAATGGGTTCACTTCCTAGCGAAGGCAGATAAAACCAGCAGGAAGGTAACAGTTGGCAGTCACGACTCAAGTGGGTCCACCTGTCTAGAGTGTCAGAGATGTAAAAGTCATGTGACTCCTTCTGAAGGCCAGGTTACTATCTGTTTTAATGCTGTATATAGTTGCATGTGACCCGTGTAGTCCCCGGGGGGTCTCTGAGGAGACAATGAAAGAATAGGATTACTGTACGTACCATCAGGCATGTCGTACCAGGCCACTAGTATGACATGTTTGGGGCTGGTAACCTTATCATGTAAAACGGATTGACACAGAAACCACAGCTCCAAGAGCATGTGAATGCTTGGGGCAGGCTTGAGACAAGGAGACCAGCTGAAGTGGGGGCTGCATGCTCCGTCAGGAGCCCAAAGGAAATAACGATGAATAATGAGTATTTCCTATTATTAAACATAAAGGATAAACATATTCACATCTCAGTATTTTAGGGCTCCTTTGTTTTTTTGTGGTCGACCTCTCTGTCTCTCGTGTATACGGTACTATTCATTTTCGATATTTAATCCATATTACATGAGAGATTAAGTTTTATTCACTTTCTCACACTTTGTTTATTTTATTGTGTTGCTTAGTTCATTTACGCGTGTGTTTCCTTCCATTATGAAGATAATTTGTCCTCTGTGTTATACTTGCCTGCCCACACACAGACTATTAGACTCAGGAAACCGCTCATCGCTGTGCACACTTGCATTTAGACATGCACTAAGCACATGCGTATATAGCAGCATCCTTTTCTTGCTATAATGGCCACCCTCCCCACTTGTGTGGGTTAGTCAGACCTGCCAAGAATTCTTGTTCCCTGTCAGCATGATCGATTAAAAAAAAAAAGAAAAATGGCTGTGTTCGCTTCCAGTAGGCATGCGTTTCTAGATCGATACCTGAGTGGCTGCTAGTGGCTCGTGACGAGACAGAGAGAGATAATAGCTCTTGTCGATCACAAGTTGGTGACAGTGGCTCTTATTATTGCTGTTGTTGTTGTTGTTGTTGTCATTAGTGGAATTGTTCAGGGAGACAGAGTTGTGAACATTTTGAATTATTAAACGCACTTTGTCACGCATCTCTCTCTCTCTCTCTCTCTCTCTCTCTCTCTCTCTCTCTCTCTCTCTCTCTCTCTATCTCTCTCCATCATACCCCTCCGTTTGTCTTGCACTCACCAACTTATGTTCGATTGTATCCTGAGATGCAGCCGATGAGAACAGCTGATGTTGCACGTTCTGATTATCACTGTCTGTTGAAAAAAAAAAATTTTTTTTATAAATTCCAGAGCTCACTTTCCTCATCCGGGACAGTATGGGAAGCTTGAAAGTTTATTAAAAACCCCTTAAAGCCAATAGGCCATATATGGTCCATCATATATAATTCTATCATACTTTTATAATAAAACACGTATTAATGCCAACTGGGTCAAATATAGGTCATATCTTCAGTAAGCGAACGGTTTTCAAGTTTACAAAGAAGTTACGTTCTTAAATGCTTATTCAGTCTTAGGAAAATGAGTAAAGTCCACAATGTAGTGTTGAGTTGTATAAGCTCTTGGGGCCTTAATGATTTTTAAGAATGCTGTTCACCGGAAACTCGAGACCAGTTCTAGATTGTGGCAACTGCATCAAAGTCAATAGCAGACAGATTAAACTTTGATTAAGTTAACCAAAACCAGGCCATGAGAATCATAACGGGAAGCATGAATACACCCATTAACAAAATTTGAAAAACGACTATATTTTTTACTAACATTGTAGGACAGAAGAGGAAGCAGAGCCAGCAATAAGCTGAAAAACTCTGAGGTCTAACAGATCACCCAGAGTACCAGAGAATAAATGGACTGGGAAGAAGAAGGCTGGGCGGATGAAAGCGGGTCTCTTTAATTGATGTAACAATTGACATACTCTTCCTCTGACAAGTTCCCTCTGTGAAGGAAACATTTTCCTCTATTGGAAAAAGAACCTTACCGTAATGCAGAACAAGAATAACCAGACTGAAACACAGAAAAGAGTTCTAAGCATAAACCGTATAGATGAGTATTAAGTAGTTGATGGACCCATGCTTAAACATACTGATCACCAACTCATGTAACTGAAAATGAACGTGGGGAAAACACAGCCAGCAGAAACATTATAATTTTCAATCAGCTTCACGGCAGACAACAGATACTCACATCCAGTTTGTTTACTATGAGCACCACGATGACACATGTCAGAAACGTTTATCAGGTTTGTCTGTGATTCTCATATTTTGGAAAAACAATTTGATGCTGAAATTCGTTGCAGTTAACCCTCATATATTCTGTATTTAAACCCAAACATTGTAAATTAATGTAGGATCTCCTTAACGTTGAACAGGTTATCATCATCTGTCTGTAAATGAATCTTTTGACTACAGTGCTGACAAAGTTCACTTTTAGTGAAGATTTAAAAAGGTAAGGCTGTTTTGTTTGCGAAATGTCAACGGAAAAGCCATGAATGTTTTCGCTCATTACATACCGCTCTTGTTTATAAAAGATCGTGATTGAGAGAGTGTATGTAAATGTTATATATCGGCGGTGATTGGTTTAAGTAAGTTTATTGTTTGGCATATTATCGCGTGAAAGGCCTTTGTGAGATTAACTCTCGGTACACAGTTTAAGTTGGTAGTTGTTTCTGCAAGGTAGTGTGTTCCTTCCGAGTCCTGACATTAATGTCCGAGTGACCTGACATTCTTGTTTTGCTTCGGTAGCCGACCCCGGGGTTAATCTGTTGCGTCGGTTTCTTTCCTGTTATCGCGTGGAAAAGCCTTTGTGAGAGTAACTTTGATATATACCGTACTGTGTATTTGAAATTGATTTTTGTTTTTGCAGTGTTATGTGTTTTTACCAGGGGGCGAGGCAATCCTGTTTATTTCGGGTGCTGACCAGTTAGTTTTTAAGATATAACCTAATTATCTGGCTTGGTTTCGATGAAATGAGCACGTATTGTAATAGATAGTTTGATGCAGTAACTAAACATCTGAACGTAACGACAATTATGTCCTCCTCAGTAAACAGTCAAACAGGAGTCAGTTAATAGTCAAAACAGCAACATATTAACCTAATTTTTTTTTTTAACACAGTAAAGAATACCGAGACAATTTATAGATGATAAAAAAATATAAACAGGAATATCTGACAACCCAACAGTGACTAGCAGACAACCACAGCAGTGCCCGAAATGTCTAATAATAAAGTGATTTTCGTCGTTCGCACAATTTCACCTTCGAATGGGTTACTGAAGGCTGTGCTGCCAATATACTGGTCTCGTGAAGCAGACAGTCTTGGAGGACTCAACTGTTTGTCTTCCCGATATGGGACACATGTTTGCTTGTCCGATTTTAAATGTGTCGAGCAGAAGGTAGTTGAGTAAGCAGCGGTCAGTTCTCGGTCTGAACATTATCACCTGATATCTTCTTGGTAAAGAGTAGTCAGCTTCTGTTATATATGACTCCGGCGGGTGGGTCTCGGTGCCACTGTTCTTTGAAAGTATTTTTGATTATTACAATTATCTCTTTATATGTTTTCATGTTTGAGTTTTTCATCCCCCTTCACTGGCAGGACTATCTGCCTTCTTGGTTTTTTAATATCTTGCTGTAGGTCGGAGTCCCCTGTATTTTCTCTTTGTTTAAGGTGTAGCTGGTTTCTATTAGTGCTTCTAAGATGCTGCCTAATTCCTTGTTTTATAATATGTTAAAGATGTGGAAAAAACAAACTAAAGAGCGAGTTATTTTTGAAGCGCCATTTCTTATCACCTGCTTTTGGTAATCTATACCCCCGTGTAGCCTTTGAGATCTTATAACTGCCAGTTGACCCCAATCGCTTGTCCTTCTCAAGTTTGCTTTGTAAATAGTTCGCTCATAATCAGTCTTGTCATTCTCGAAACATAGGTTTACCGTTTGTCCACTACACCAAACCCGTTTTTATTTTGTTTAGATCATTTGTTTATATCACCAGGAGTACTTAAAAGGAAAATGTGTAATACACATTCAGAATTGATTGAGATGGTAAAGAACGGTACCACCGAATGACAGCGACACATAATCAGTTTCGGCCAGTAAACTAACATGAATGAAGTTATCATAAACAGAAGCTAAGCAGAATGACTGCACCTCCTTATTGAATACACCCATACAGCACATATACTGGCTCATAGTATTTCAGCCAGGTGGAAATGCCCTTGTTCATTTTATGCTGTTTGCATTGACTTTTCTTTACCAAACAGGAGCGTAGTAGTGCGTAGTCTCCTACTTATTTCGGCCTGTATCATTTTTAGTTTGCTGGCTGAAACGTTCTTATTTTTTCTTAACCCGTCACACGGATCCATACTGTCCGCATGTCATAACGTGGCACTGATCCATACTGTCCAGATTTCATAACGTGACACTGATCCATACTGTCAACATTTCATAACGTGACACTGATCCATACTGTCCACATTTCATAACGTGACACTGATCCATATTGTACACATTTCATAACGTGACATGGATCCTTACTGTCCACATTCATAACGTGACACTGATCCATACTGTCCGCATGTCATAACGTGGCACTGATCCATACCGTCCACATATCATATCGTGACACTGATCCTTACTGTCCACATTTCATAACGTGACACTGATCTTTACTGTCCACATTTCATAACGTGACACTGATCCTTACTGTCCACATTTCATAACGTGACACTGATCCTTACTGTCCACATTTCATAACGTGACACTGATCCTTACTGTCCACACATGCAAGTCTTCACTTGGCATTGGCTGGCAAAGAGTGACAACCTCAGAAGCCCTGGTTCCAGCAACACGAGCTGTCCATATTTGAGAGCTCATTGTCGTCTTAACATCCTTTTTTTTTTTTTTTTTTAAATTCCCCCTTCCCCATACTTTCGCTAGGATCTTCATTACAAGCTAGCTTGAGAGGGAATAGGAACAAGATCTAGAAATAATGAAAGTATCATCATCATCATCAGCTGCCATCTTCACAACGAAGGTTGGCCACAATGTATCTCCAACGTCCTCTATCTCTTGTCTTGATGGTACTCTCTGATAGTCTCTTTCTTGTCCATCTCTTGATGTTATCTTCCCACTTATAGCGCTGTATTCCTCTTGGACGTTTGTCTTCAACTCTGCCTTCTATTATGGTCGTCAGCAAGGTGTTATGTCTTTTTACATGACCAAAATATTTTAGCTGTCTTATTTTGATCTCCTACATTAATTCTCTTTTCATTCCTAGGTTTTCTAGGACCTCTTTATTTGTTTTATTCTCTTTCCATGAGACGTGCCATATTCTTCTATATTTCCACATCTCAGATGCCTCAATTCTTTCCCCTGATTGCTTGTTCATTGTCCATGTTTCTACACTATACAATAATGAAGAATATATACAGCATTTGATGATTCTCAGTTTGAGTTTCTGAGTTAGTTGTTTAGATGTTAGTATCTGCCGCATGTTGTTGAATGTAGCTTTGGCCATTCCTATTCTCTTCTTGATGTACGCTTCACGTCTGCCATCTTCTGTTATTACATGACCACGATATGAGGAAGACAGCCGATAGCGTATGGCGCTCTCTCTGACACACCTCTGCACCCCAGGTTAGAAGAAGAATGACTAAGTAAGTAAGTAAGATTTGAGAAACTCTAGACTTGTTACAGGAGTTTCCCATTTATTCTTATCTTTACTGTTGGCTTATCGTCTGCTTTGCTTATTATCATAGTTTTCTTTGTCTCAGTGTGAATGTCCAATCCCATATTGATGACTTATGCTGTTTACTTGCTTCACTAGCTCTTGCAACTCCTGTTCACTGTCAACTAACAAAACTGTATCATTCCCGCATGCCTAAGGTTGTTTATTGATCTTCTACCGATGTTCAAGAAAGAGTATATGCTGTTAACTATGAGACTTGGTAATAGTGATAGTGCGAACACACAGATGCGCCCCTAATATATTTAGTACCCAGGGTGGATTCTATCTCCCCACGCCCATAAAGAAACACACTTGCAAGTAAATTTTTAACAGTAAGTACTATCATAATGGTGTCCGATGGCACCCCTTTCCTGGCTATCACCCGGGGCGGATCGCACCTCACTTAGTACGCCACTGGGAACACAAATACATAGGAAACATTGCAGCGACTGATGCATGTTTTGTTTCACAAGGTTAACTCAGAAGTTTTTTTTTTTAATGGGGTGGAATCCTCTGAATTTACATAAGCCTACCTGTGGAGAACAGGTGGTTTTAATTTAAGGTTTTAAACTGCATGCAGCGCACTCTAAGGTGAAGACGGAGAAGTATCTGTATCCGCTGTTAAAAAAAAAAATTTTGGAAATACATAACCATATCTCATATAGTATGACGTGAACTGTGGTTCCAAAAAAAAAAAAACGAATGGTATCGCAGAGGTACTTGGTGTGTTTACATAACAGATAGCCACATCGCGTAACTATATCGCACATCGTCTGACTTACAGTATGGTTCCGCATAACGAATGACCTCCAGTAGGTAGGTCCCTGCGTGTTTATATATAACGGAATAGCAGTATCGCTTAGCAACTAATAGCTGCTTCGCGTAGCAACGAATATAGTATTTTTAAACTGGCACTTTGGCAACTTTTTTAAAAGTGCACATCTGAAGCAGCAATGAAGCCAGTCTTCAGCAGGACGCGCGTGAATCACGATGCTTATGCATGGATATACTGTATTAGTATCTGCTTTTAGAAACCGTCAGAGATATGTAGGCAATGGTACACAATGTCACCTCCCCCTACCCCTTTTTTTACGTTGAAGATAAATTCTTAGGTGATAGTGGTTGTAGTGGTGTTTGATGGTATGGTATGATGTTGATATTACTAAATGTAATTGTATGAGGCCAGCTGTGAAGGCTCCTGAGATAAAATGTAGTTGAGAATTGTCAGAAGGCCTTTCTTGCTACCACTACGACCTCACACTTAATTTTTTTAATGAATGTGGCTACGTAAAGTGTCTAGGGTTATGATATGTAGTGTGGTGTAATTGGTTATAGATATACCCACAGATATTTAACAAGACTAATAATATTAATAAATGTTAAAATACACTGAACTAACTCACGTGTGTAAAATTTCTTGATAGAATTATATTACATTTATTTTGTTCTGGATGTCGTTTTCATAGTGATGAATTGAAACGCGAATGGTTACAACGGAATAAATGTCAACAATGTTTTTCAAACGAAAACCAACAAGTATCTTGAATTGGGTGAACTGGTCAAGTATTGGCAGCACACAAGTCGTTGGTAACTTTACATAGATTTTATTCACCAGGACACGAAGCGGACAAGACGGACATCGTCACAGGCGCAAAGATCACACGACAACATATTAATTATTGCTGCTAAAGTTCCTGAAGATTCTCTTCTAGTAAAGACCTCTGTCCATAGACTAAGGATTACAAAACTGTTACCGTATAATATCCTTCTCAGTCACGACCGTTGACCTTCTTTCAAGGACGTCTATCATGGTAACGTATTCATACTCTGGGATGAAATCTTCCATATTACATTTGTTAAAATTCCCAGACGTTCATCCTACATAGCGTTGTACATCATATAATTTCACACAAAGTCATATACGATAATCCTATCAGTTAAAGGCTTTCAGTTGGCTAACCTCTCTTTACATCCGTGCCACGACTTTGGCATTGAAGCATGTACGGCATTTAAAACATGTGCATAAGGTAAACAATATAACTTCTTCTACTCGTAGGAATTCTCCGTCTACGATCCAAATCTTAAAGGCAAGCGACTCTGTAGATCCATTCTAGGAATGATAAAATTCCCGCTAGATTAGTAGTAGTAGAGCGGCCTTTTTATGCAGCATTAAAATAAGAAGTGGGCGATAACTTACGTGACATAACTGCGATTGGCTTCGACCTGAAGACCAATACAAATCACAATAATAAATGGCTTCCTTCAACATGCCATTGGATACACAATATAAAATTACAATCATGGACACAAGCCAGTTCCATGTTTCCACTTCAAAACCTGACGTCACAAACTACTCAACTAGGTTACACGTGCGTTCCAAAGCAACACTCACTGCTTTGTGCACGTCAGTGCGTGAATCAATCGAACGCTCAAACAATATAACTACATAAAACTGGTGCGTACATTTGGCAGGACCGAAGACTACCCCCTTAGGTAATAAATGTACGTAACAGCTCCCTTATTACCTCCCCTTAAAAAATTAATCCCATTAATTTTTTTCGAACTAATTACTCGAGAGAGGTGAGTCAAAACTACAACAAGATTTATGACATGCATAAAATTATCATATTAAGAAAAGAATATTGACTTGAAATTAATATAACTAAATGACAGTATGCATTAAAGCACACATCCACCATCGACCTACTTTGGAACGATGTGGTAATATTCGAAGTAAAAAGAAGTTGAAAAAAATGAAAATGAAGAATCAACAAAAAAGATGATAATAAAATTCAACTAAGTTTTCAACAAAATTTGAAACATATGATTTCAAAAAATGAAAATGAACAGCAACACTGATGATAATCAATGATAAAAGAATCAGTGAAACAGAAAATTTTAAAATACAATGTGCAAAAATGAAGCAATGCAAAATTAAACACTTTAAGAAGCAACGCACCTACTGTTATCTAGCACTAGTAAGTTTGACTAGTTATCTAAAAGAGAAATATCATGTAGTGGGATACGTGACTACACGTATTGCGAGACACTAATAACGTTAGTAGATGTGTGATTTATAAACAATCCAATAGATTAAATTGAATTAATCTAATTCTAGTACTTAATTACACATAAATAAATAACTAGTAATTTATTCTAAGTAATTCTAATTTCAGTCATTGTGAATATTCGTTCAGAACTATTTAGAGTCAACAAGAATATGTTCCTAATGTTCCATGCACGAAATAAGTTTACGAACACGATATGTAGTGTAATATGTTCCATAACAATAATGAATGTCTGTTTGTCGTTTTTACCAATGTTTCCATACTACAAAAAAAAAATGTTACTTTAATATCACTGTTCCCGTTCTAACAAAACGTTACTTCACAAGAAATAATGTTATAATCCATATGTAAGTATGTTCTGAAAGTTATATTTATACGAATACTGCAAAACTATACATAGTCTTCACAGATGTACAATTAATGACACTGTACAAAGTTATTCATGTTTCGGTGAGGACGTTTCTCCATCTAAAAGTAGTTTAGTTTCACCAAGTTCACTAGGGCATCTTGAAGACAGTCTGCAAATACATTCTGCACTCCAGGAATAGCTCGTATCTCAAAATGGAACGGTTGAAGAGCTATAGCGTAACGCGCTGACTTTGATGACTTAACGTTCCCTGTATTCAATGCGGTAAGAGCTTTCTGGTCAGACTCCACCACAAAGTGTGATCCGAGGAGATAACGATCCAGTTTTGTGATTGCCCAGACAAGAGCAAGGAGCTCTTTGTCTAGAACGGAGTAATTTATCTCGCTCGTTGTAAGCTTTCTGGATACGTACATAACAGGAAATAAGGTGCCTCCGTATTCCTGCATCAAAACTGCCGCGATAGCGTAGGAAGAAGCATCACTGCGAAGAACAAAGGTGAGATCTTTGTTAGGCAACTTTAAAAAAAGGCTTATTTGAAAAAATTTGTTTTATATAGTCTAACGCCGTTTGGTGATCCTGCGACCACTTTATTACATTAGGTGTGCCCTTCTTCAGTAAAGACGAAAGAGGTGCAGTTATAGTAGACAAATGAGGGATGAATTTAGAATAGAACTGTATTAGTCCTAAGAGTGACCTCACTTGTTTTTTTGTCTTAGGTGCTGAGATGTTTAAAATTTTAGAGACGTTACTGTCTTCTGTATACATTAAACCGCGACCTATACGGTGACCAAGAAATGAGATGTCATGAAAACCGACAAAAGCCTTTGAAGGTTTCGCTGTTAAGTTATAATCCTGTAAGGTAGAAAGTAAAGATTTTAAACCCTGAATATGTTCATCCCAAGAGTCACTAAAAAGACAGATGTCATCTATATAAGTAATGACATCGGGACGATGAGACAATATGCGGCGCATCATGCGTACAAAGGTAGCTGGCGCATTCATTAACCCGAAAGGCATAAAATTCCATTGAAAAAGACCCCGTGGTGTCGAGAAAGCGGTGAATGGCTTTGCTTTCGTAGTGAGTGGCACTTGCCAATAACCCTTTGAAAGGTCAAATTTCGAAAAGAATGTAGCATGAGATAATCTCTCTAATAAGTCGTCTAAAAGAGGTAATGGTTTCGCATCGAATTTTGTAACTTTGTTTAACTTCCTGTAATCTACGCAAAGACGTATATTGTTGTCTTTCTTCCTAATGATTACCATAGAAGAAGAATATGGTGATGAAGATGGTTCAATTATATTTAATTGGAGCATATCATCCAATTCCTTATCAACCTTATCACGAAAGTGTAAAGGAATAGGATATGGGCGAACTCGAATCGGTGTATCGTCAGTCAGAATAATGTCATGTTGGATGACTGACGTATGACCTGGGATGTCAGTGAGGACATCCTCATACGTGTGTAGAATTTTAGAGACTTGCTGACGTTGATCATCAGTAAGAGTAGATGAGATAGTAACATCATTCCATTTCTCAGTGGAATGGAGTGGTACAACTGGTATTGGTAGTTGTACATCATCGAAAGAAGATTCCTCTTCTTGGATGACTGACAAACTAGAATAGTGTTGAATAGGTGGTGTGGAATCTTCAGTTGCTTTAAACACCGATTGTAGATAATCAGGACGTGAGTAATACTCCTTCAACATGTTAATGTGGAAGGTTTTATGTTTGCCATTAACATCAACGATGTAGTCGACATCGGATATTCTTGAGATGATCCTGAAAGGACCTCTCCAGGTAATTAAAAGACGATTGTTATGCGCAGGGAGTAATACAAAAGCTTCATCACCAGGTATGAGCTGGCGAAGACGTCTATATTTGTTTGCAGATAGACGAGCTTTTTCTTTGGCATGTTCGGATGATGCAGTAGCTAGTCTACAAGCATCTATGATTTTCTTTCTAAGAGAGATCACATACTCATAAGAGGATTGAGTTTCCTCTTCAATATTCTCATCCACTAATAAGTCGTGGATTAACGACATCGGACCGCGTGGTTGCATGCCAAAAACAAGCTGGAACGGAGAAAACCCCGTTGCTTGATTTTGTACCTCGCGATACGCAAAGAGACAAGCGGGTAGGACCCGATCCCAGTCTTGGGGATGGTCTTGAGTCATCTTACCCAACAACTGCTTGAGTGTCCTATTGAGACGCTCAATTAACCCATTTGACATCGGATGATAAATAGAACTAAGAGATCTGTCTATACCTAATGTCTTCATAACTTGAGACATGGATTCAGAAATGAACTGAACCCCATGATCCGACAAGATTTTCCGTGGAAAACCAATGCGTGAGAAGATTAACATCAATGCCTCTGCTACACTGGCAGATGAAGTGTTCTTGAGAGGGATGGCCTCAGGCCAACGAGTGCACATATCAATGCACGTAAGAATATGCGTATGCCCTCTAGCAGATGGAAGCATTGGACCAATAATGTCAATGGCCATTTTATCAAATGGTCTAATCGGGATGTCCGCAGCTTGAATAGGAGCCGCATGAAATGGACCCCGTACCTTAACTTCTTGACATATCAAACAGGACCGACAATAGAGAGTAACATCTCTATGGACGCCTGGCCAGTAGAATGCCGAAAGCACTCTGGATTTGGTACGCGAAAAAAAACCCATATGGCCCGCACATTGCGAGTCATGAGCATGTCGTAATATACGAGATCTCATACAGGATGGGACAAGAATCTGAGAACATAAGGATAAATCCTTTTCCCGTATTACTCTAACCAAAATCCCATTTTTAAGTATAAAGTCATGTCTAGATTTTGCAAGTTTGTTGCTTGTATTCTTTTTGTTAACATACTGAAAGAATTTTTTTAATGAATTATCATTCTTTTGCAATGTTGCAAACAACTCCCGTGAAATAGGAGCATCATCATTACCAGTGGTATGAACAGTAGGTTCAATAGGTGTATCATGCGACATATTAGTAGCTTGCGCTCTAGTCACTACTGCATTTGCAGTTTGAATATGTCGCTCTTCCCATTCAGCTATTTGCTGAGGTGTACACTCTTTAATACCATGTATGCGACCCAGTATTACATCACAAATTGGGTTAGGCAGAAGACATGCTTGGATCTTTCCTGTAAAGAAAGGAGTATGAAGATCAATAATAGCAGTGGGAAATGTTTCAATAGTGCCACCAAATGTTACACATTTGACAACCCGGCCCGTGGCACAACTTGGGTTGATCAGCGAAGTCCGGACACCGATTGTTGTACAACCTGAGTCAAATAGGAAAGAGCATGAAATATTATTGACAAATCCCTTGTGAAACTTAAGAGAGCCCTGTCCCTGGTGTACTGACGCAGCAGTGGCTGTACAGACTGCAGGCAGGCTAGGCAAGGTATGTCCGCAACGCAGCGTCGTGATCGCCTTAGGCTGGAAAAGAGTCGAGCATTCTGGACAGTCTTTCACCTGGGAACAATCTAGAGAACAAGACATAGCATTGTGAGTTTCAGCTACTTTACCCTGTTCAATGTTAGCCTGTGTATCATTAAAAGCAACATTAGAATGTCTACCTGTATTATTCGACGATCTATCTCGTCGGCGCGATCGATTGTGATTTTTGTCATTAACTCTTTAAGTCCCAATCGACTTTATATATCCTCAGCGGTTAGACGCGCTTGGCCCAATCAACTTTATAAAGCGTTTAGTATATGTGCCTCTGTTTGAGACTGTTTCTAATTATAACTACCCACAAACCACCCAAAACTTCATTTCCGACTGCAAGTACATTCTTTTAAATACCGCATGTGTTTAAGAGTGAACGTGTTTCTGTTTTGAGATATTTATTTAAAAATGCACCGGGGTTGCCATTTTTGCTTGGGTCAAACCAACTTTTTTGCTTGGGACTGAAAGAGTTAAAATTGCCATAATTGTCGTTTCTGCTAGAGTTAAAATTTGGATTAGTCCGATAATTTGTAGAATGATCGTTATGATGTTGGTTAAATGGTTTATTTCCAAAAAATTGTCTGTTTTGCGGACCCTGAGATCTTGATCTCCAGTTTTGTTTATTATAATGTCCTTGATTATTTTTAAAATAATTGTTACCAAAATCTCGCGATCTGTGAGTTTGGTTCCAAGAAACATTAAATGGAGCAGATTGTTGAAATTGCTTCCCTTTGTAAAAGTTATCATTGTTGAAATTATGATTATTTCCCTTATTGACATACTTATCAGCACTAAAAGAACGATTGCGTGAAAAATTGTTTTGTTGTGCTGCAAAAGCAACAGGCAATTCACTCTTAATCTGCGCGTTACTTAGATCCATGTTTGGGTGAGCAGTGCAAAAATTTTTTGCATGTTCTTCTAAATTTTTCATAGATAAAGGTTTCCGTTCGTGTAAAAATGCGAGAAATGTAGGGTTTACCGACGAAAGTACCTTATCGCGCATCAGTAAATCAAAGAGACCTTCATACGACTTTTCAATTTTGGATAATTTTATCCATCTTTCTAATGTTAGTCGTATCTGTGACAGAAAAATCACTAAAAATTTCACTATTTCTGCCACATTGAGGTAGTACTTTGTGAAATCTCAAACGATATTCGTTTCCTGTCATTTGGAATTTTTGCAGAAGTGCTGCTCTAAGAGCATTGTAGTCCTTTTTCTCACCAATGCTGGTGGTATGATAAACTGCTAATGCATCCCCTGTAAGTAATCTGGATAAATATGTACAGTATAGCGCTTTATCCACGTTATAAGACCCACAAGTGGCCTCAAACCTATCTAGGAAGAATATTACGTCATCAGACGGGGGATTAAATTTTGGTAATTTAAGGTGAATTTCCTTAAAATTATCATGTCTGGATGAAGTTTGGCTTTCAAAAGTTCTCTGAGAATTAGATTCCTGAGTTAACCTAAGTCTCTCATATTCTGACTCTGCTAATTTCAGTTCATGCTGTCGTTTTTTCTCATTCTCTTCCCTCTCAAGCTGAAGTCGTAATGTATTTTGTTCAGCTATTAATCTTCTTTCTTCCATTTCCTTCTGTTTATTTTGCATTTCCTTTTCTTTAACTTCCATTTCTTTTTGTTTCTGTTCTGCCTCTCGCTGAAATCGTTTCTCTTCCAATTCAGCGGCTAATCTCATTTTTTTCTCATTCTCCTCCGCCTCAAATCTTCTCCTCTTTTCATCTTCCTCAGCACGTTTCTCTTCCAGTTCGGCGGTTAATCTCATTTTTTTCTCATCTTCCTCAGCTATAAATTTCCTCTTCTTTTCATTTTCCTCAGCCTCAATCCTTTTTTGATCTGCCTCAAATTTCAAATTTTCCAAACGTAAAGTTTCCAATCTTCTCTGATCAGCTTCTATTTCTTGAGCTTTCTTATATTCTGACAGTGCAAATGCTTTAGCTTCATCAGGAGCCATCTGAAGAGCTTTTGCTTGCTTAATGAAATAGTCTAAGGTAGCCATTTCAATATTATTATGTAATAATACTACTTAAAAGTGTTACTACAACTAGTGTTCTTCGTTCCTGTTCTAGAACGGTAAAATCAATTTATATAATAGGCAATAATATTAATAATTAATAATGTAATTTATAACATGAAATGGTGTGAAAGGAGTAATGTGACAGACAATAGCACAATAATGACACGACAAGATATTCAAAACAAACGAAGACGTTCGCAGAAATCCAATTAAAATAAAATGAGAAACTAAAATGGAATGTCGTAAAGAATTACGATGATAACTGCGATTAAATAATGCACAAGACAATTGACAACACAGTGTAAAAAACATAGGTTTTGTAAAAAACTGAACGACAGGAAAGGTGAGATGGACAATAATCACATACAGAATACATTATGAAACTAAGGTACAAGTAAAAATAGCTACCAAAAACAACAATTAAACGTGACGAAACAGCTAAATAGATAGGTGTCACAGACCACCAGACACAGTGGACCTAGAATCCTTCTACGCTCACGCGTAGGAACATTCCACTGCGGGAAGTCTGCAAAATAATGTCCTACAGAACGTCTGACGAAGAGCCCGAATTGACTTCGAGATGGATCTCGTTCGTCAGATCTACCTCCCAACCTCCCGCGAAGAATACACAACATATAACACATAACACGGAAAATATATAAGTGGACATAATCAATTAAGGCACAGCTAATTGTAATAAAGCGTACAACGACAACACGCTATACTCATCTCGCGTGCAGGTAAAAAATCAATGTGCCTCGTCTCCGTGGATGTACGTCTACAGATAAAATACTTCGTTCTGCTTATCTAGATTACAGCTCGCACGCAATAATGATGAAGAGATGATCTCCAAGTAATCAGTCACTGTGAAACTTGACGTGGAGGTTGATTGAAGACTTTGAGCATTTGAGTTGATTTTGATTCATATCCCGCTAGGATCCAAATTGAGATGATGTCGCCTTGAAAGTAAAAATTCTTCTTTTCAAACGATCAATTGGATGGGTACGTTCCTGAAATTACTTCCAGACCGCACTGGCCTACCAGTTATTGTTGGTGTCGTTTTCATAGTGATGAATTGAAACGCGAATGGTTACAACGGAATAAATGTCAACAATGTTTTTCAAACGAAAACCAACAAGTATCTTGAATTGGGTGAACTGGTCAAGTATTGGCAGCACACAAGTCGTTGGTAACTTTACATAGATTTTATTCACCAGGACACGAAGCGGACAAGACGGACATCGTCACAGGCGCAAAGATCACACGACAACATATTAATTATTGCTGCTAAAGTTCCTGAAGATTCTCTTCTAGTAAAGACCTCTGTCCATAGACTAAGGATTACAAAACTGTTACCGTATAATATCCTTCTCAGTCACGACCGTTGACCTTCTTTCAAGGACGTCTATCATGGTAACGTATTCATACTCTGGGATGAAATCTTCCATATTACATTTGTTAAAATTCCCAGACGTTTCATCCTACATAGCGTTGTACATCATATAATTTCACACAAAGTCATATACGATAATCCTATCAGTTAAAGGCTTTCAGTTGGCTAACCTCTCTTTACATCCGTGCCACGACTTTGGCATTGAAGCATGTACGGCATTTAAAACATGTGCATAAGGTAAACAATATAACTTCTTCTACTCGTAGGAATTCTCCGTCTACGATCCAAATCTTAAAGGCAAGCGACTCTGTAGATCCATTCTAGGAATGATAAAATTCCCGCTAGATTAGTAGTAGAGCGGCCTTTTTATGCAGCATTAAAATAAGAAGTGGGCGATAACTTACGTGACATAACTGCGATTGGCTTCGACCTGAAGACCAATACAAATCACAATAATAAATGGCTTCCTTCAACATGCCATTGGATACACAATATAAAATTACAATCATGGACACAAGCCAGTTCCATGTTTCCACTTCAAAACCTGACGTCACAAACTACTCAACTAGGTTACACGTGCGTTCCAAAGCAACACTCACTGCTTTGTGCACGTCAGTGCGTGAATCAATCGAACGCTCAAACAATATAACTACATAAAACTGGTGCGTACATTTGGCAGGACCGAAGACTACCCCCTTAGGTAATAAATGTACGTAACACTCCCCCTACCCCTTTTTTTACGTTGAAGATAAATTCTTAGGTGATAGTGGTTGTAGTGGTGTTTGATGGTATGGTATGATGTTGATATTACTAAATGTAATTGTATGAGGCCAGCTGTGAAGGCTCCTGAGATAAAATGTAGTTGAGAATTGTCAGAAGGCCTTTCTTGCTACCACTACGACCTCACACTTAATTTTTTTAATGAATGTGGCTACGTAAAGTGTCTAGGGTTATGATATGTAGTGTGGTGTAATAGGTTATAGATATACCCACAGATATTTAACAAGACTAATAATATTAATAAATGTTAAAATACACTGAACTAACTCTCTACGTGTGTAAAAAGGAAGTTCTTGATATGAATTAACTATTACATTTATTTTGTTCTGGATCAATTTTTTAGGTTGACCAGAACTTAAAAGGATTTAGAGATTATGAAAGAAATGCATGGAATATTATATCATAAATGCAATAGTGTACATATAAATGTACTATACTAGTTAGTTTTATTAAAATGTTCTAGTAGTCATCTACTTGGGAGGATAGTTAATGTTTGTGCTGTTGGGGTGGCCTCATCACACCTGTCTATATTGACTACACAGTGTCCAGAAAATGGTGGGAATTTTTATGGGGTAATTAGTAACTACAAAGCGCTGGTGAATGTCCAGCAGACCAGAGGCTCACTCATCTTGTAGCTGTAGCGCTGGTCCTGAAATCAGGTGGTCCCACCTCTCCGTGCTGGCGGGCAATAATGGTGGTCTCTGTCACAAGTACTGCACAGATACACTCGAGTAAAGTCACCAACTGAATAGACACTGCTTGGTTGACAACAGAAACTCACAGCTCTGCAATCAAAGTATGGGCCATGTGTCAAAATCTATTCTCTACCCACGTCTGGACACAACACTGACACAACAACCACATCATACAGACAGGTCAGATCTCTCTGACCAAACAGCACATTTACCATGGTGGGTTTACATCAGATAGATCCTCCCANACTATAGATTCTGAAAAAAATTTATTAGTTGTCTGACCTAAAAGAGGATAGGTAATATGTTTCATTATTCTCAACACTTGATCTGTCTTGCCTAACTCTTGCTGGAGTTTATGTACATTGTTGGTCCCTAGACCCTGACTTGGGCGGGGGGTCTAGAGCAAATCCCTACTTGTTTGTAAGGCTAGATTTCGATATGGCAGTATCAAATCACTCGAACATGAAACAATATTCAAAATATATAAGGAAATAATTTCAATCTTACCAGATTATGAATAAATAACACAGAATTGCTAGCAAAACTCAGCTGAGCTGCTGGCTATAGTATGGCGTCCCTAAACTTCTTACACTTTCTTTCATATGGAAATCACCACACTTTAAAATCTGTGTCTATCACTGAACAACTATTGAAGAATGACCCCAAATCCGCGTCTAAGCGCCGACAATATGCTTGTCTGTGGCCAATCACTGCCTAGGTTTATTTGAATTTCAAATTTCCTACACTAAAGTCATTTCAGTCATGCTTCAGTCAAGTATGGATGTTTATCTGTTAGTCCGTCCGTCTCTACTTGTGTTTCTACAAAATGTACTTGATTTTTGAACCAACCTTTCTCTCCCCTCCAAAATTTTGTCGTTAAAAGTTATATTTAGACACAGCTACCACCCAAAAACCCTCTCCTCCATACTAAGTAAATTTGAACACCTGCGTCCCAAGGTCGTGTTTTTTTGTGCAATTAGCGACACTTTTAGATTCAATACAGTCTGTCGATGATGTGAACAACACTGTCTTTTGTCATTATCTTCAATATTATCTATCCGTCTGTAAAATTAAGAACATATTAGTTCACTGCTCAGAATAGGCCATCCGGCCAGCTAATTTTTATATTCCTAACATTAATATTAAGAAAAAAAGTCTTTTATTTTTGTAATATTCCTAACATCTGCGTTTAGCCGCTGAATTCAAATCAAGGCCTTGGTATCGCGCAAAAGCGTCCAATAAATGACTGTGGCGTAACATATCTATGGTCCCTTCTGTCGAGTTGCTTACTTTTTATGTCAACTTGGGAAACGTGACTTTTCCCCGTTTCCCCCCCCCCCCCCCCCCAATTGCGTCTCCTTAGCCTTTCTAGTCTCACGCAATCTTTCCAGTCATATTTTTTCCTTTTTGATCCGCCGTTCCCCTCCTGTCTAGCAAGTCAATTTTTATGGAGGGTGATGACCCGCGGTCTAGGCGATCATGTACTATTCGCAGCCTACGCATTATGTTTTTTATCCTTAAATGTTATCTTTGGAGGTATTTTACCGTTGTATCTCTGTCAATTTCACTACACATCTCCCCACTTGAAAACATGCCTATGGCAAGTTCCAAAACCAGCGATACACATAGGTAAAATTACTCCTCACGTCTGCCACTACTATAATTTTGATCACAGGGGTGCCGACTGAGGAAATCTGCACCGACATTCAATTTGCCTGGGATATAT
This sequence comes from Oreohelix idahoensis, assembly GCA_024509875.1. Taxonomy (NCBI): domain Eukaryota; kingdom Metazoa; phylum Mollusca; class Gastropoda; order Stylommatophora; family Oreohelicidae; genus Oreohelix; species Oreohelix idahoensis. The sequence goes on along the minus strand of JAMPIV010005878.1, from coordinate 7,585 downwards.
TGGATACTAAACTGATAAGGTTGAAGCAACAAAGACCACCTCAGCAATCTTGCGTTTTCATGCTTAGCCTGAGACAAGAACACGAGAGGCTGATGGTCCGTCTCCACCACAAAATCCTACCATACAGATAGATTTGAAACTTCTTTATTGCCCAGATTAATGCTAAACATTCTTTTTCGCTTGTGGAGTATCCTTGTTCCGCCTTATTCAATTTACGGCTTGCATAAGCGACTGGTTTCAGTTCCCCATCAGGTGAAGATGATCTTTGCAACAAAGCCCCTCCTAGTCCTACATTACTTGCATCGGTTCTTAAGACAAAGTCCTGTGTCAAATCAGGTAGTTTGAGAATAGGCTTGCTAGTGAGTTTTTCCTTTAACTCTTGGAACGCTAGTTCACATTGTGCAGTCCAAATAATTTTATCTGGAAGTCCCTTGCGAGTCAGATCAGTCAGAGGAGCACATATAGCGTTAAAATTTTTGATGTATTTCTGATAAAATCCGCATAACGACACGAATGATCGCACGTCCTTTTTTGTTTGTGGCCTAGGTGCTCTCTGCAGTTTTTCCAAGTTCTTAGGATCAGGGGTCATATTACCCTGATATACAGTGTGTCCCAAGAATTCCAACTCTTTGCATCCAATACAACATTTTGTTGGCCTAGCAGTTAAGTTCGCCTCCCGAAGTCTATCAAACAACATCTCCAGAGCTTCAATGTGTTCTTCAAATGTCTCTGTGGCGACGAGAATATCATCCATGAAATTTGTGATACATGGGTTATTCAGGGGATCCAACAATTTGCGCATCATCCTTGAAAACACACTCGGAGCATTTTTCAGTCCGAATGGTAGCATATTGAATTCATAATGTCCATCCGAAGTGCTAAAAGCCAAATAAGGTCTCACTTCAGGCTTCACTGGGATCTGGTAATAGCCTTTTCTAAGATCCACCTTTGAAAAGTATTTTGCCTTGTTCAGTCTGGCAAATAACTGTTTTGTGTCTGGTAATGGATCCACTTGTCCTTCTGTGACAGCATTCAGTTTCCTGTAATCTATGCACAGTCTGTGTTCCCCAGACGGTTTTCTCAACAAAACGACACTAAAACTAAAAGATGATTCACTGTGCGAAATAATCCCCTCCTTCAACAAATACTCTATTTCTTCCTTCAATGCCTTCTCCTTCGCGAACGGAATAGAATAGGCTCTCATACAGATTGGGTTTGAGTCTACCAGTTTCATGTCATACTGTAGCAAATTTGTATGGCCTGGTTTATCTGTTAATACATCTGTATGTTCCTCCAGAACCTGTTGAACTCTCTCCCTCTGGTTTTTAGTCAGGTGCTTACTGACTTTTACCTGTGCTGCTGTTTCACAAGGATGTAATGGGGATTCATGTGAGGTGAGTGGTTCTTTTTGCATCTGGGTTGCAATAGCCAAGGTCAATAAGGGGGTGCTTTCCTGGAGTGGTCTGTCCAGATACTTCTTTAACAGTTTTACATGATAAACTTTTTCCTTCCCCTTTTTGTCAATTTTATAGTTTGTTCTAGACACCTTCTCTAGAACCGTATATGGACCTTGCCAACCAATTTGTAATTTATTCTGGCTTCCCGGTAGTAGAAGCAGCACCTTCTCTCCGACTGCCAGTTCCCTGTCCTTTGCCTTCCTATTAAAATATGCTGCATGTTTCTTCCTGGCTTGCTTCAAATTATCATTTGCCAGTTTCCATCCAGCTTTCAAACGAGTGGTCAGTTCGTTCACATATTGATACGATGAGGTAACAGTCTCTTCCGCCTTCTCATCTGTCCAGGTCCTTAATAGAGCTTCTAATGGACCTTTTATTGGCCTCCCAAATAGCAGAGTTGCGGGAGCCATCCCGGTTGAAAATGTGGTACCTCCCGGTACGCAAACAATGCGGCGGGCAGGAATTGATCCCACAGATCCGGTTTTTCGTGTGCCAGCTTTCTCAGGATAGAAATGAGAGTCCCGTTGAACCTCTCTACCTGGCCGTTCCCTTGTGGATGGTACGGACTACAATGAAAGTGCCTGGCTTGAAATAGCTTAAAAACTTCTTCCGTTAGTTTCCCCTTGAACTGAGATCCATTATCCGTCAAGATTTGATGCGGGAATCCTAATCGGGTAAATATTGTAATTAGTGCCTCTGCTACATGTTTTGAATCAATTGATGGCAGGGCTACCGCCTCTCCCCACATAGAACAAGTGTCCACCAGAGTAAGGATGTAACTGTTCCTCCTCTTGGTCCGAGTGAGAGGTCCTACAATATCCACTGCAACCCTCTCAAAAGGTGTTCCCACTATGGGCATTTCCCCTAGAGTTGCAGGAGCAGTCCAGTGCTTTGGAGCTACCCTTTGACATTCTGGGCAGGATTTGACATATCTTTTTATATCCTCCGTTATCCCTGGCCAGAAGTAATGACAAGCTATACGCTGTCCTGTGGCGCTGATCCCCATGTGACCACTGAAGGGAATCGCATGCCCGAGTTCCATCACTTTATCTCTATATGAAGTGGGAAGAACCAGCTGGTTGTGACCATTTGTTCCAGTTCCGGCCTTCCTGTATAAGAGTTTGTTCTTCATGAAATATTCCCCCTTGCTCGGAGGTGTGTGGCATTTGGGCAATTTTTTAAAACAGGGCTTGAGTGTCCTATCCTCAGCCTGCGCCTTCCTCATCTCCTCTGGATGAGCATTTATAGGTTCACCTTCTTCCTCCTTCTTCTGTGACCTGGTCTGCACTGTCGCCATGATCACAGGTTTCTCGGGATTCCCCAAGAAGACGTATCTACACCCCAATATCAGAGGGTAGATTGGTTTCATCTATCACTGCTGCTCTGATTTCTCCTTCCACATAGCGAGTTTTCACCGTTATCCTTGCGATGGGAAGTGTCATGAGTGGTATGTCCTTAGTCGCCCCTTGTATTTCCACTGTTTCTGTGGTATACTGACTTGGGTCCACTAGGCTAGACTTCACAACTGAATCATAATCAAAACCTGTATCATAAAGGCACCTTATGGTGACCCCATTACAAATAACATCCTCACAAACTGGGGGGTGATAAGGTTCCTGTTGTCCATTAGGATTAACCTTTAATCTTCGCGTCCCCGACTTCATTGCAGCAATGTTTGAAGGTTTCCTTCTACAAAATTCGGTGTTATGGTTATCCTTCTTGCACCATTTACACCATCTTTTTCCTTGGTTCAACGGTTTTCTTTCATTGAACTTTTGGTCATTGAACTGTGAGTTTCTGTCGCGATAGTCATTTCTTGGCCGCTCAAAGTTTGTCCTACCTTTATTTCCCTGCTCTCTATTATCAAATTTTATTAAATTGCTGTGGAGCTTTAAAATTGTCTATGTGCTTCTTCTTAGCACCACTTACCTCTGCCTGGGCTGCCTGATACCTCTCAGCAACATTTAAAATTTCCCCCAACTTCTCTGCACCTTGTTCCATGAGAAATTTTCTCATGTCTGGAGCCATGGACTCTCTCAATTGCTCAATCATGATCATTTCTTTAAGATCTTGGGTCTTCCCCAGAGCCGTCCATTTCTCCAAATAGGTTTCTAGTCTAGCAGAGAATTGGTGGTATGTCTCCCCAGACAACAGTTTGGCATTTCTAAATTTCTTACGATAAAATTCACCATTCTTCTCGTACCTTAATAACAAAGCCTGCTTTAACATGTCATAATTGTCTTGGTCTTCCCTGTTCATTTTGGCAAATACTTCATAAGAAGTACCTCTCAATCCCTGTGATAGCTTTAAGCTCCACCTCTCTCTCTCTCTAACCCATATGTAGTAGCTAATAACTCAAAACGTCCTAGGTACCCCTCTATGTCATCGTCTTTTTCAACAAAATGGTCTAAATGAAACCCCATAGCGGAGTTTGAGGCTCCCAGACTAGGCGTAGCATCTGAGGCAAAAGGGCTGGCACCATTTTCAGGAGCCTGGCCTTGTAATTCCAGCTCCCTTAGTCGTAATTCGTGCTCCCTTTGCAACCTTCTATCTTCTGCCTCCCTTTCGGCAGTCAATCTTTTTTCTTCTGCCTCCCTTTCGGCAGTCAATCGTTTTTCTTCTGCCTCCCTTTGCTGTCGTTTTTCTTCGGCCTCCAATGCCTTTGCCTCTTTGTCAGCCTCAATCTGCAACCTCTTAATTTCTCTATCAGCCTCTAACCTCTTCTCTTCAGCTAACCTCCTTTCTTCCCGTTCAATATATTTATCACATTCAGCCGTTACGTATTGAATTAAAATTTGACCATCCATTCCCATCTCCTTCGCGGTGAGCACAGCAGCTGATCTAAATTTTGCCAGCTCCGCCATACTTTTTAGACAATATAATAATATACAAGCTAAATCTCTAACCAGTAAATACACTAAGTACTTCTTATGACTATAGTCTAACTAATTCTAACTAACCAGTTAACTAATTAATTATTACTGGCTGTGAAGATTCACCAACTTTTATCTACAGGGACACTTTTAATTTTAAAGGGAATTTTACAATTTATTTCCCTACTTTTATTTCTCCCACCAGGAGATCCTAATATTACTGTTGGGCTAATTATCCCTGGACAAGACCCCAATTTATGTAGTGGTGTTTGATGGTATTGTATGGTGTTTATATTACTAATTGTAATTGTATGAGGCCAGCTGTGAAGGCTCCTGAGATAAAATGTAGTTGAGAATTGTCAGAAGGCCTTTCTTGCTACCACTACGACCTCACACTTAATTTTTTTTAATGAATGTGGCTACGTAAAGTGTCTAGGGTTATGATATGTAGTGTGGTGTAATTGGTTATAGATATACCCACAGATATTTAACAAGACTAATAATATTAATAAATGTTAAAATACACTGAACTAACTCACGTGTGTAAAATTTTTGATAGAATTATATTACATTTATTTTGTTCTGGATCAATTTTTTAGGTTGACCAGAACTTAAAAGGATTTAGAGATTATGAAAGAAATGCATGGAATATTATATCATAAATGCAATAGTGTACATATATATGTACTATACTAGTTAGTTTTATTAAAATGTTCTAGTAGTCATCTACTTTGGAGGATAGTTAATGTTTGTGCTGTTGGGGTGGCCTCATCACACCTGTCTATATTGACTACACAGTGTCCAGAAAATGGTGGGAATTTTTATGGGGTATTAGTAACTAAACGGCGTTGGTGAATGTCCAGCAGACCAGAGGCTCACTCATCTTGTAGTTGTAGCTCTGGTGCTGAAATCAGGTGGTCCCACCTCTCCGTGCTGGCGGGCAATAATGGTGGTCTCTGTCACAAGTACTGCACAGATACACTCGAGTAAAGTCACCAACTGAATAGACACTGCTTGGTTGACAACAGAAACTCACAGCTCTGCAATCAAAGTATGGGCCATGTGTCAAAATCTATTCTCTACCCACGTCTGGACACAACACTGACACAACAACCACATCATACAGACAGGTCAGATCTCTCTGACCAAACAGCACATTTACCATGGTGGGTTTACATCAGATAGATCCTCCCAGACTATAGATTCTGAAAAATATTTATTAGTTGTCTGCCCTAAAAGAGGATAGGTAATATGTTTCATTATTCTCAACACTTGATCTGTCTTGCCTAACTCTTGCTGGAGTTTATGTACATTGTTGGTCCCTAGACCCTGACTTGGGCGGGGGGTCTAGAGCAAATCCCTACTTGTTTGTAAGGCTAGATTTCGATATGGCAGTATCAAATCACTCGAACATGAAACAATATTCAAAATATATAAGGAAATAATTTCAATCTTACCAGATTATGAATAAATAACACAGAATTGCTAGCAAAACTCAGCTGAGCTGCTGGCTATAGTATGGCGTCCCTAAACTTCTTACACTTTCTTTCATATGGAAATCACCACACTTTAAAATCTGTGTCTATCACTGAACAACTATTGAGAAATGACCCCAAATCCGCGTCTAAGCGCCGACAATATGCTTGTCTGTGGCCAATCACTGCCTAGGTTTATTTGAATTTCAAATTTCCTACACTAAAGTCATTTCAGTAATGCTTCAGTCAAGTATGGATGGTTATCTGTTAGTCTGTCCGTCTCTACTTGTGTTTCTACAAAAATGTACTTGATTTTGAACCAACCTTTCTCTCCCCTCCAAAATTTTGTCGTTAAAAGTTATATTTAGACACAGCTACCACCCAAAAACCCTCTCCTCCATACTAAGTAAATTTGAACACCTGCGTCCCAAGGTCGTGTTTTTTTGTGCAATTAGCGACACTTTTAGATTCAATACAGTCTGTCGATGATGTGAACAACACTGTCTTTTGTCATTATCTTCAATATTATCTATCCGTCTGTAAAATTAAGAACATATTAGTTCACTGCTCAGAATAGGCCATCCGGCCAGCTAATTTTTATATTCCTAACATTAATATTAAGAAAAAAAGTCTTTTTTATTTTTGTAATATTCCTAACATCTGCGTTTAGCCGCTGAATTCAAATCAAGGCCTTGGTATCGCGCAAAAGCGTCCAATAAATGACTGTGGCGTAACATATCTATGGTCCCTTCTGTCGAGTTGCTTACTTTTTATGTCAACTTGGGAAACGTGACTTTTCTCCGTTTCCCCCACTCCCCCCCCCCGTCTCCGTAGCCTTTATAGTCTTCACGCAAATCTCTTTCAGTTTCAATTGGGCTTATTTTTTCCTTTTTGATCCGCCGTTCCCCTCCTGTCTAGCAAGTCAATTTTTATGGAGGGTGATGACACGCGGTCTAGGCGATCATGTACATCAGCAGCCTACGCATTATGTTTTTATCCTTACATGTTATCTTTGGAGATATTTTACCGTTCCCCTCCTGTCTACAAGTCAATTTTGTGTTAGGATGGGAATCCACAGTGGCCTGCAGTCTAGGCGATCATGTACTATTCGCAGCCTACGCATTATGTTTTTATCCTTAAATGTTATCTTTGGAGGTATTTTACCGTTGTATCTCTGTCAATTTCACTACAGTGGTGCACATACCACATAAGGAAGGGAAACCACGAGGCCTGTAAACAGTAAATTAATATGAAACAAATATAAAGGTATGTTATAAGGCACTCGTAGGAAATAAAGAAATAGAACACTAGACAACAGAATGACCTGTCATTGAAACATCCTTTATTGGTGTGACGTATGAAAATCGAGCCTCTCTTTAATTACAACTAAACCTCTCTTTAATTACATCTAAACAACTCGAGTCATTCCCACGCTTGCCAGTGGTATGCCATAAGTTATCGGGCTAGCAGCCGCGATATTCGCTTTTTGTTAAATAAAACTATTTCGGTATCTCTTACCGACATTCCCACAGAGAGGCAGACCATCAGAGATCAGGTTACCATGTCAGAGCCGAGAAATGAAACCTCTGTTTAACACCTGATAATAGAATGGACGAAGAAATTCGCAGGTGCGCGTTTGCCAGAAGACTGGGGACATCGGGCGATTCAGTATATTTGCGCAGTTTTAGAAAATTCATCATCAGTCTGCCCCAGGAATTGGTGATATCTGCAAGCGCGAATCTTGGAGTTTATATAGAAAAGAATTTCTGAGATTCCGGAG